>CAIGRO010152331.1:0-24090 GCA_903798355.1 Fraxinus baroniana | reverse complement strand
GCCCCAAATATTAATCAAATGTAACCATTACACCCCTTTTCAGTTTCTTGAGTATTTTCTGTTTATTTTGAATTTTTGATTGCTTAATTAAGGTCTTGAATTTTTGAATTTGGGAATCTTTTTTGTGTTTTGATTGAATTTTATGGACGGTTCTATGCACAAACATATTTAAGGGAACAAGATTGATTTTTTTTGTTCTCAAAATATATGAGTTGGTTTTGTTCTCAGATTTTAATGTTGGTAATTTTTATTTTTATTTTTTANAATTTGGGAATCTTTTTTGTGTTTTGATTGAATTTTATGGACGGTTCTATGCACAAACATATTTAAGGGAACAAGATTGATTTTTTTTGTTCTCAAAATATATGAGTTGGTTTTGTTCTCAGATTTTAATGTTGGTAATTTTTATTTTTATTTTTTATGTGAGATGGATGCATATTACAAAAACTTAATTGAATTATTAAAAAAAAAAAAGGAATTTTACAAAAATAATCCATGAGAAGTATGAGGTTGGAACCTTTGTAGTTTTCAAGAACTCTCTAAATGGAAAATTATTTTTTCAGAAACATGAACGATGATTTCCTAAGTAGTTTTTTTTTTTTTTTTTTTTTTTCCTGTGACTCCTTTGAGTTTTAGAGGTAAGAGCATTGGTGGCAAAGGCAGTACTGGTTATCTGGTCAAAGGTTCACATACAAAAGTTCCACAAGAGCTTATTGATGAATTAAAGGCCATCAGCCAGGTACCATTTTTTCCACTTTAAGCAAGTAAGCTTTTAAGTTAGTGTTCCATTATAATTTTCTTTTGAATTTCAATTAGAGGAGGTGATGGCAGCTATGTTTTGTTTACTTTGAGTGGATTATAATGTTATCCAGCATATAGGATAACATGACAATGGACTACGATGATAGATATTCTTATGGAAAGCCGCCGAATAGCTTTCATAAAGCTGCGAACATCCCTGACGTGGTTGTTTTTCCAAGGTGAGATTGGTTCTTGTACCCTCAGAAATTTATAGATCTGCTTATTATTTGCTATTTTACCGAGCATTTATGTGGCTTGATGTGTGTGATGCTCTCCTTTTTTCCCCAAGGAAAGTGCAGTCAGCAATTTTTTTCTTTCTTTTTGTTGTTATTGTCAAGAAATACTATCAAACCATAATAGGAAAAATTTCTTACAATGCACTTAAAATCCTAGTTGTTTCAACCTAATATAAAATCTAATAATATGTAGCAATGGAATTGGAATTTTTGTGGTTGTTAAGGTCTGTTAAGGGGCTAAAATAATGGCAATGATAATAGATACAGACAGTAGTTTTGGGGGAGCTGGGCTCTAGTGTTAGAATTTATTTTTTATATTATTTTTATTTTTTATTGCGATTGAATGGTCCTATAAAGTTATGAATTTTGATTGCAAGAAAAAATGAAGAGAGCCTGGAAATGGGTTACTGAATATTGTATTTTGCCTTTCAATGGGTATTTGTGTGTTATCATGAAGCTTCTGTTCCATGATCGACAGTGTAGTTCATCTTGTCATTTCTTTAATAATAGATACTGAAAAGAAAAAGACAATGCTCATAATAGATACACGAGTTCACATGCTTTCTTGGAAGATGAACTGTGCTGACAAAATAAGAGAGAATGACAAATCAACCAAAGTCACAAAATTATGATCTGGTGGGTTTTATTTTAGACTTCATTTTCTGGTTATCACATTCCATCAGTTGTGGATCTAAACATCTAGAAGCCATTTTTAAATAGGATATGGCTCATTGTTTGACAGTACCACCCTATGCACATCGAAATGCCCGAAATATGAAATAACCAAAAAACTGAAATTGGTAAAGAAAGAAGTAAAGAACCATTTGGATTGAGTGTATCATCTCATAAGCTGAGTGTATACTTACGTACTACAGTTATAAACAGGAATCAGCTACAATGTGAGCATAAGCTATTTATTTGAAGTGTAATCTAGCTAACCAGTTGACTTCCTGTGATCTAAAAAAGTTAAATTCGGACTAATTTGTTCATAATGGTGCTTAGTGGGATTAAATTTAGCAAGATACTAACACTCATAATAGTGCTACATATTTTCTTTTAAATCATCAACTCTTTGGGGTCATTTAAATGACCTTTATACTTCAATACTAGAGTATTTTTAGTTCGGAGATTTTCAATTTTTTTGACTATTTCCAACTCGTTTTGGGTTCAATGTCCACCAGAATCATATGCACGTGAACAAACACTTATAGTTCAGAAGATAGCTTCAGAGCACAATGGCTCTGATTTTGTGTTTGCAGAATATCCCGAAGCAAAAAAGGAACTTTGGAAGGTACGTTTTAATATCACAAGCTAATGTGTGCACAATATTGTATTTGCCCTTTACGACGTTGTTGCATTTTCTCCCTTAACACTCAATACCTTCTGCTTCCATTTTCTTTCTCTAATACTGGAGATGATAAATAGCTTTTTAATCATCTTTCTTCGTTAATTCTCTGATCTTCAATATTTGGACTCCTAAACTGTTTGGTAAACATTTATGAATGTTTTTGCTTATTTTGGTAAGTATGAAGAAGACATGCATGCAATACAGGGTTTTCATTGCAAATGTAGGTTAGATTCATTTGAAACATCAGCCCATAGCCTTGATCCCAACTTAGTTTCAAATTACCTGATTTTTGACTATTTTGTTCCTCGCACAATCAATTTATCTTGTGTTCTACATCTGCCAAAATGCTTTTTACCTTTTGTGTTTCCTCCCATGAAAATTGATTTGATCCTGAGGGGATCTAAGAAGCTTTGAATAAAAGATGATTCAAATGATAAACGTTTATTTTTTCTGTATTTTAGATGGTAATGATGCTTTTCTTTTTATCTAGTTGAGCTAATTTCTTCAAATTTGTATTACAAGTAGATAAGAAAGGAGGCACTTTGGGCGTGCTTTGCAATGGAACCGAATTTTGAAGCAATGATAACAGTGAGTTTTTCTCTTTAGATTGGACATTCCATAATTTTAGGCTAAAAACTATTAATGTGCATGTCTAGATGAAGCATGAAAGTTTTAGGTTTTGGATGCGGTAGTTTTGGTAATCTCTCTCTTCCCTTCTCTTGATTTATCTGTCTGGCTATTTTATGCTTCTTAGCATTTTAGATTTCAAATAATTCATGGATATTTTTTGCTCTTAACGAGCCATGATAAGTTGGTTTCTGGCCCCTCAGTGAAATTGAAAATTCTGATATATTTTGTTATCACGCAGGATGTGTGTGTTCCTCTATCACGTCTTGCAGAACTAATATCAAGATCCAAGCAAGAGCTGGGTTCTTCATCTTTTGTATGGTATAGTATTTATGCGTGTAGACAAAACCGTTGGGAGTTAGTAAGCCATGTTTCTAGGCCTTGCTTTTCTTGTGCTCTTACATCACATATGCTTTCACAGCACCGTCGTTGCTCGTGTTGGTGATGGAAACTTCCACACTTTTATTCTATTTGATCCCAACCAAGAGGAACATAGGAAGGAAGCTGAGAGATTAAACCACTTCATGGTGCATACAGCTTTAGCCATGGAAGGTATTACACAAGCTACTTAAGCAAACTCCATTTTATTTTTCAGCCAGAAATTTCTATTATTGATATTCCTTCCAGACAAATGAAGTCTTCTCATATACTGCCCCATCCTTTATTAATCATGTTATCTCACTAATGATGTGGAAAATGAGCTTACTTATCCACTTACATACTCGCCAGCATGTAATACCAATGTTTTTTTATTTCATTTTTTAGAAGTAAACCACTTCTGCTGGGATAGGAGTTTATTGGTTCCTATCCAGCAGTGTAATGTGGGGTTTGACATTGTTCCCTACCTGTTTAATAATATAAAATGAAGTACTGGAGGGGGACATTGGGCCTTACCTCCTAAGAAGGATACCGGATAGAACTTATGAAATTTAAACAAGGGAGTACTACTCCCCTTACAGGTTTGGATCCTATTCTCAGCTTACCTACATTTATTCTATGCCAGCTTACATTAGTGGAGCCTAGTCTAAGCATGCAAATATTCTGCCGCTAAGCTATTGAACTAGAAATCACCTAATTTAGGCTTTCTTTTTAGTTTTAACTTTTTAGGGATTCTTAAATATGGAAGGCCAAGCTTATCGGTTTTCCGTTTTAGGATAGCCCTTACCATATCTATCCATATGAGTCACGAGTCACTTCTACCACTGACTTGCTCTTAATTTGCAGCCTTCCATTTGCACAAAATATGCAGCCATGTTAGCTTTTCTTGGTAGCATGTGATACCAATGTATTTCTTACAGTTTGCTTTAGCGAACAACCCAGTTTTGTCAGCTGTAGCAAACTAGTTCCACATTTTCTCTTGGTTGAAGTTTTTGTATATCGGTCTCTCTGATGCGCGATTTGATATGTTAGTTCATGGTATAAATCTGTCTACTTTTGATAAGAAGAATTATATTTTCGATGATGGCCCAATTGCTTACCAGTTCATTCGCGATGAATTAGACATCCATGACTATACAGTAAATTGAGTGGGCATCTTTTCCGTTCTTCAAGGTTAATTTTTTTTTTTTCACTCTTTTTACAAACACAAATTTTGACATCCGTACCCAAAAGTGATGATAGGACTATATTCTTGAGTTACTCTTCCAACTCCTGGACTGTCTTTTACGTATATGTTTTAAGTTGTGGAATTGTGTTATACATAGTGTGGAATCGTGTTGAGAAAAAGATTTCCATTCTGACATTTTCTAATATTTTGATACCACGACTGAGAAGGAACATGTACTGGAGAACATGGCGTCGGCACAGGGAAAATGATGGTATCATTAAATATTCTGAGATTTAGTACTTTGACACACGACTTTAGAGACAACAGCAGATATACAAAGCCCATCTATCTTTTGACATTTAGGAAAGGATGGTTAGATGTTCAGGACATGTTTTGTGCAGACCTAAAGATGTTTTGTTTATAAAAGCGTTTTCATGTCAACGGACATGATTGAAAATTCAATAACAAGTAGTGTCACTTGGCAGATGGTTATCTTTTTCTGATACTTTTTTCTATGTATTCCAGTATCTCGAGAAAGAACTAGGAATCGAGAATTTGAGGATAATGGAAAGGATAAAAGACGCATTAGATCCCAACGGCATCATGAATCCAGGAAAGCTCATCCCACCCCATGTCTGTCTGTAAGTAAACTTGCACTGTAACTACTGATGCTACAACCGATCTTTTACTCTCTCTTTAAGCAGTCGAGTTACTGGAGTTTTTCCAAACATTACATCGTATAACTTTGTAGTATGCGTGTGAATTACATAATAGAACACAATGTTTTATTTAGCGGCATAAATTCTGTTCGACATCTGTTTAATGTTTACTTTAGAAAAACGTTTGTTTTGTCACAAAAATTACCACATCAGCATGAAGAATTACGTCTAATGACTCGAGTCTGTGTTAAATTTCGTGTTGTTGGAATGCAGTGGGATAGTATCGTGTCTTTAGCAATTACTGTATATGATTTTCTTAGTTCTACTTTGTAGTAGGAGAAAATCTTGAACCTGGGAGTTCCGTAAAAATAAGGAGTATTAGACTTATTCCATTGTTAATGTTGTTCAGTATTATCGAATCGAACTCTGACACGGAACAAAATGTGGATCGAGTGTGGAACAGACAAAGAGAAGAATATGCAGGAAAAGATTTGGAAAAAGGCTGCAGATAAGTGTAAAAATAATTGGCTTAGGTTAAATGAAGAAAAATACAAAGGTCAAGTCAACCTATAGAAAGGGACAATATAGGAGTTAGGACAAAATAAGAGAAAGACAAACGAGGCATAGGACAAATGTGATACTAAAAAAAGATTTTCCTTCATGCGATTGATGAAAATTTTGAATGTGTGCACATGGAAATATGAAATATTTATCCTTTATCATAATCACGTATTTCCGTAATTTTATCTACTTATTTTGGCGTGTTTGCTATATTGAATCGATAGTAAGGCTATGGCCCCATTTGTCAATTATGTCGACCTTTACGTCTAATGCTATGTACACGTCGGGGTCGCCATTTGTCAAGTATGTCAACATTTATGTCTAATGCTATGTACACATAGCATATTTCTTGAACCAAAAAGTAAATGAATGAGCCGGGGCCACCATTTGTCAATTATGTCAAACTTTACGTCTAATGCTATGTACACGTCGGGGCCACCATTCGTCAATTATGTCAACATTTATGTCTAATGCTATGTACACACAGCATATTTCTTGAACCAAAAAGTAAATGAATGAATTAAGCACTTGTTTGGTACACATTAAAATTTTCATTATTCTACTCATTTTCAATCACACATTCTTCAATAAAATAATATTTTACGTCACATCAATAATTTTTACTTCTTTTTCAATCACATATTCTCCATTAATTTACTATTCTATAATACATTCTTTCAAAATAATATGACTCAAAAACACCCTAAGAAAGAAAAATAAGTTAAAAAGTTATATATTCCACGTGCTTAACTGCAAATCATGTTTAAGAAACATGCAATATCCTTGATGTTTTTTCAAGGCAAGTGCATTTGCTTAATTGCAAGCAATGTTTAAGAAACATGCCATCATACTCGACTTGAGGAAAGTAAAATAGTCCTCCAACTTGGCTACTACAATTCCCTAATATTGTACGGTTTTCCTCGAAAATAGGGATTGCAAATTGTGTTTTTTAAGAGACGTTTTCACGTTTTTTCAGAATTGTTGAAGTTTGAACATTTGATCTTTTTTATCCGATTCTTTTGGAAATGTATTTACTAATATACTAGAAAAGGAAGTGAAGAAGGAACAACGTTTGACTTTGTTACACGAGGAGGTGGGTTTGGCTAGGTAACATGATGTGAATGCATCGGACTACAATTCTTAATGTGATATTTATGAGGGAGTAACGACTGAGATTTTGTTGAATTTTAAAAGATTATAAATTTTAATAATTTGTAAATTGAATAGATTTCAACAAAATTCATACGATTCTCTTTAAAAATTATGAAATTTCAAGAGTTACGCATTTTTAAGCTTGAGATTCATACAAAATCTCTTAAAACCTATTTATCAATGTAGTTAGGGACACTTGGACTTTTATGAATTTTAATGATATTTATTTAAATTTTAATTGTGGACACCTAGATTTTAAAAGATTATATTAAATTCATAGTCAAATGGTGGCCCAATCTGCAAGAATTCCGTCAGAAATGACCATTTGCACCAAAATGTTGCAATTTGATCAAAAGTTTGGGGCCGGTTGCTCCAATTTCCCTTACAAATTGCAAGTAAAACGTATGTAGTCAAACTTTTGTCTTCATTAGCCTGGTATATTACAAAAATAGCCTTGAAACATTTAATTATCTCTTGTATATCCCCTAATTTCCTGCCTATTTATGTAGCTTCGTTTTGCTCATCTGATCATCGTCCTCTACACCAGAAGAAACTCCTCCCCAATCCCAATCCCACTCCCACTCCCACCTCCACACACACAGAAAGAGAGAAATGGGCTCACTTGCTCATCTTGTGGAAGACTGTCTAGGTATAGTCCAAGTTTACAGCGATGGCTCCATTTCCCGGTCCGAGGTAATATCGATTAGTCTTGTTAAGATGAGCTTTCCAAAATTTTATATTATTGAGTAATCGAAGTGAGATTTTACCATTAACAGGTTACAGATTTCCCCATTAAAGTTCATGACGATGGCTCTGCTATTTGGAAAGACTGTCTATTCGACAAGAAACACAATCTTCACCTCCGCCTGTACAAGCCGCGGTCCGCTTCTAATTCCGCCGTTGCAGCAGCCAAAATACCGATTCTCTACTTCTTTCACGGCGGTGGCTTCTGTCTTGGTTCACGCACATGGCCTAACTGTCACAACAGCTGCCTCCGTCTCTCTTCAGCGCTACCCGCGGTGGTTATCTCCCCCGACTACCGCCTGGCGCCGGAGCACCGCCTCCCGGCAGCCATGGACGACGCACTCACTGCGGTTAAATGGCTACAAACTCAGGCTCTATCGAACAGTTCTGATCCATGGTTATCAGATGGGGTTGATTTTGACCGGGTTTTCATCGTGGGTGACTCCTCAGGGGGGAACCTAGCTCACCATTTGGCGGTGAAGCTTGGTCCCAGCTCGCCGGGGTTGAACCCGATCCAGGTTCGGGGATACGTGCTGATGGCACCATTTTTTGGTGGAAGTGACAGAACCAAATCGGAAGTCGAGGGTCCGCCGGAACCCTACTTGAACTTGGAGGTTCTTGACAGGTAAGAAACTAAAGGCTTTCTTTTATTTCTGTTTTACGTCCAAATTTTGCATTGCATGGGGATGAGAGTTGAGACCGTAATTTTACAAATATTTCTTTTTGATTTCATGCATTTGATTTGGATGATCATCAAGAATTGCAAATGGACTAAAATACATGATTGCACTATTGTGTCTCAATTACATATTGAAAGCATGTTTTCCTTGGTTAAACACGCTTTTTTTAGGCTGTTTTTTGACGATATATAGACGATTCTTCTTCAAAAATGTATTTTGAAAAACGGTTATGTTACAAGTACACAAAAACTTTCATTGAATTATTACAAAATTCCACTTGATTTATTATCATTGGTTCTTGTCAAAAAAAAACCAACTAGGGTTGCCGTTGTTTGCACCTGGTTGATCCATTTTTTTTATTTTTTATTTTTGGTTATGTTCCAATAAAAAATAGCCACCTACCATCCTAGTAAAGGGAAAAGTTATTCAAACGGGGATAGTGACAGGGAAAAAGCAGGTGCATGTGTCAACACCTGTTTGGGTAGCTTTTTTTTTTTTTTTAAATTGTCCAATCAATGAATGACTCGTGTTTCACCTGTTTTTAACTTTGTCACCGACTCTGTTTTTATAGCAAAATTCCCTCGTAAACACCATGTGAAAAAAACCCTGTACACCAAGACTTATTCTTTTAAGCACGATCAAATCCAGGGGCGGACCTACTTGAGGACCAGTGGGGGCCACCGCCCCCACTCAATTTTTAGATTTTCCAATTTTTCTTCAGATTTTTTTAGTTTTTTTTTTGTCCATATTTTTTGAGGTTTTCACATTTTTTTTTCAAGGTTTTTTGTTTCGCTCTCACTGTACTTTCTTCCTGAGTCCGCCCTTGATCAAATGTATATATAAATGGTACATTACTTGACAAGTCATAAATGCTTCGTTAAATAGGTATGAAATATTACAACAACAAACTAAGCGCTTGTCCGAAATTGTTGAAAATTTGATTCTTCGCAAATGTTGATTCTTGATTCTTTTAAATTCAAAGTCTAGTATACGTAACTTTCTGACATTAAAAAATGCCTATTTTCCCCATTTATTTTCCTTTCCTTTAATGCCCTTCACTCGGAAGTTCAATGGACTAAATTGCCCTCCACATTACTATAGATATTTTAGTGCAATTACATCATCAATGGCTCAATTGAACAAAAAAGTGGAAGTCAATTACACTGTTGGTGAGATGTTGCTGGGGATGGTGGAATATTGTGAACAATTTAATGCACTTTCGACCCCATGCTCGAAAACCAAGAAAGTGATTTCTATTTGAACAACATCCTACAAATGCTAATTGTCTTGTTCATGGTAAATTTGTCCACCTCTACTTTGAGAGGCTAAAAACCAAATGTTTGGGTCATTTTTTTTTTATATTTTATAAATTTGTCCCGGTTAAACTGTAGGAAAATTATCCTAGGCTAAGTTACCTAAAGTGTAAGATGAACTTTTGGAACAATCGTTTTCATATTGGTTTAGACCATGTTTGATTGGTGTTATTTTCCCTAGAACTTGGAAAAGGAATTCCATTTTCTTGATTCTGACTTGTTTGATTGTCACAATTTCCTAGGGAAAACTTTTTTCCCCTACCCCTATTTTCCTCAAAATTGATAGGAAAAACTTTTCTAGATGCTGCCGTCGTTTTTTTTTCTTTGCAATAAAAACAAATTTATAACTAGTTGTAAAAAAAAATTCACTTTAACGTACAATTTTCATGTAAAACAAAGCCAAACGAAAACTAAACTTTGATGAAATTTTCGTTTTTTTTTTTTTTACTTTTTGGCAGTGGAAACAAATTTTATAACCAATTTTGAAAAAAAAATTATCACTTTAATGGACATTTTTCATGTAAAACAAAGTCAAACGAACACAAGATTTAAAAAATTTTCAGGTGAAAAATTATACCAACCAAACACACTTAATTAACAATTCCCTTGAAAACAATTTCTAGGCAATTATTTTCTTTATAAAATATTTTTTTTCCACTCATTTTCCACAATTACAATCAAACGGATCCTTAGAGAAATTAAGGGATGGGAAAATAACATTAGAAAAATACTAAATGTACATAACATATTACCTAATATTTTACATAATTGCCAAATGGCGGGGGGCGCTTGGGCCCATAATTATGTAGATTTTTATGTAACATGTAATGTACTTCTAGCATGACTCATAACATTATATTCCTAAGTTCCTAACAAAAAATAACGTGATTTGATTTTTTAATCGTACATTAAGAGTCAAGTAATAATTGAATCTTGATTCTTTATGATGAAAATGACTTAATTATAATGATAGAGATTGCTAAAAGTGATAGTGCGATTAAGACAAGAGATCGAGCGTGAGAGTTGAAAAATTGTTGCACACATGCAATGCCTCTATCTATCCCTCTGTGGTTGGTTGTTAAAGATTTATATTGTTGGCCTTTTGGAATGTGGACTTAGTCATACAATTGAGGAATATCTAGGAATCCACTAATAGCCACAATCCTAAGATTGGCTTTTCTATCTTATCAACAGCCACCCCTTTCTCATGGGAAGAGAGCCTATGATTTTGTGGAATATACCTTGGAAAGTTGTTTGGACCCTCTCTAGGTGTTTATCATGTTATGGACCACTGCTTGTCACAATTTTAACAATAAATTAAATAATTGTATCCAAGATAATATATATTTTGTATATTGAACTGAACAATATGATAAAATAAAACGAAAGATGAAACGTCTAATAAAAGTTGTATTTATACCCCTCAATCTTGTCTAGTTTGCATTCCAAACACATCATGTGAGGGAAAAAAAAATATTTTGCACCTTGTTAACATGTGCTACATATCTTAAGTTTTTTATTTTTCTTAAATGCTCGAAAAAGATAGATAGGCCTCTTTGGCATGACTTTTGAGATTAAGCAATTACTTTTATTTTAAATTAGTCGTTGAGATTATCTTATTTGATGATTGAACTTAGTTTTGTTACAAGTTGGTCAATTTGTCCATACACCTTAATTTCACTAATGGCAAAGTTGATGTTGCAACTTAACTTGAATCATATAATTTAGGCTTGATTGAAATGTCACATTTCTTTAAATATGATTTATATTAAAAAAAAAAAAAATAGCAATTATCTATATTTGGGAATTGGCAGTTGTTCATGTATTGTCCCCTTTTAGAAGATCTTGTAGGGTAAAAAATCATCTAATCTATGTGGAATACGCATTTTCCCATTATAACAAAATAATTTCATGTTCTTCCATTATTAGATAGTGGATGACCCTATTCTTGTACCATATTGGCCATAAGTCAAAAGCAAAATTAATTACTTATTAAACATGCCGAGATAGAATTTTGTAATGGGATTATTTGGATAAGCGTTGCATAGCAAATGACCAGTATGAATACTGTTTTGTGTGTATATTAAAGTAGGATAGATTTTAGGTAAAGGGACAAGACATTACCCTGACTGAGTTTTTTGAACCTTAGGCCCTCGTCTCAATCCTCTCTCGAGGAAATATATATTTTCTGCATTCAATCTCGAAATTGGTAGATCAAAGAGTTAATGCAAAAGGATTACTCATGATTGTCTAACTCAAAGATCTTCACATTCACTTTGAAGGATTGAACAGTATAAAAAACAAGTTAAAATTTTGTTCAATATATTGATCATGGTTCGTCAAATACCAAGTATCAAATCATATGTCACGGCTTCTTTCTATCATTCTTGGTCATCTGCCCTCAATGGACAGGATAAGAACTTCTCATCAATGACGTGACAAGAAAACATAAAGAAATGAGAAGTTTTTATTCAGTCCACTAGGGACAAGGGATCATTCTGTTCTTTCTATTATTGTCGTTAACATTCAATTTTCTCCCAATTAACAGATTTTGGAGGCTGTCAGTACCAGCTGGAGACACTGCAGACCATCCACTGGCAAACCCATTTGGGCCTTATAGCCCAAATCTTAAATCAATAATGCTTGACCCAATATTGGTAATGGCAGGAGAATGTGAAGTGATGAAGGACAGAATTGAGAACTATGCAAAGAGACTTAAAGAAATAGGAAAGAAGATTAAATATGTTGAATTCCAAGGAAAACAACATGGTTTCTTCACAAATGACCCTTTCTCAGAATTGGCAAACAGAGTGTTGGAAGAAATAAAACATTTCATGTCTGAAAACTCCCAAGTTGTAGGATATGATACCAAGAATATGTAGTGTGGGGGTGGGGGTATCTAGGCGTGCTCTATTTCTATGCTTGTGTTAGCTTGAAGTACCGTAGAGAAGAAATTTAGAGGTATTTGTCAAAGAGAATGTCTATTGTTACTAGATGAAGTGTGTAAAAGAATGATGATTATAAATAAACAAGCAATTTTCTTTGAATTCCTCGAGTTAGCTAAAACCACTATTGAAGTGCGCAAAGATGAGAACCATGATCTCTTCTCATCCTAATCCTTCATACCGGAGGCTAAGGATGTAAATAAATTTATTATAGTTCCTATCTGAAATTTCCAGTAAATGAGATACAGTAAATCCAAATTTGTTGACGCATTGTCATATGGATGTTGTCTTCGATTTTTCTTCTATTTTTCCCTATTCTCTTCCAAAACAGATTCAGAAAGCAAACTTCGACACACTGCTTTATGTTATCCATAACATTACACAGAATTGATAAAATTGAAAGTTTATTTACCTCCGAATTGGTGAAGGTTGCTCAGATGTACAAAAGAATCATAGCTCCACTCCCTCGTCCTCCTGTTTTTCCTTCTTTCAGTCTAAAGATCATTGCCTCGTGCATTACGTGTCCAAACGACTATCAAGATGAATAAGCAATCTACCAACAACTAATGGCAATGCGTTTCTTACCCTCTCGAGTACACATGACAATGCTTGTCAGATCAACCATATGAAACCAAATCACCTAGGTGGCAAATTTACAAAATTAGGCACGTCAGCAACACCAGATGGTGGAGTTTGTGGCCTTGGTGTGACGATAGAAGCCATTCCGAACTCATCATCAAGCATATCAACCCCATTCCATCCTACACCTGCTGCAATTGAAGTTAAGGAACTAGCAGTTAAAAGGAAAAAAATTGTGTTGAAACTAAGATGAGCATTCGAAGAAGGATACAATCTGTCTGCCACATATCTGTGATGCTGACATCTGCTTCTGAAAGAAGCCAGTAATCTGCATCATTCTGTAGCAATGGAAAAATTTGTACATTCAGATAGAATAAAGATACTCTTAGATATAAATCAAACGTGTCTAGTTAAATTTGGAGAAATTGCACAGCAATATGATTAATAAAACCTTTAACAGATTAAGAGCGGTGAGTCAGGCATTTTATCTCAGTCACATTGTTGCAACTTGCAACAAATTAAGCTTATTCGAAAAATTATTTGGAATCAACTACATGTTACATTTATCTCCGCTCGGTCAGGTCCATCTCTACTTTCACTTACAATGGGCCATACTCATTTTGGTTTACATCTCTACTCACACTCACAATTGATTACATGAATCGTTTTCGTTCTCAATTTTATCTTATTCATTCTAGCATAGCGTATACATTCGCAATTTTAAATTTCTTCCTAAGATCACTTTTATATGAACATCGTATACATTTCCACCCTAAAGTTAAACATTTACATTTCAAAACCACCACACTCACATCAATATTTGAAGGGACAATCTTCGTCATTCCTCCAGCACTCTCTTGTAAAGCACCAAAGTCAGAGCTTATTCTATGGTTATCTTGTGCTTGAGCTTCAATATCCCTCCCACTGCTTGCCAACAAGGCTCCTTTTGTTGTGGGATTTTCACTTGAACCAAGAGGCCAGCTTGTAGATGGTTCATCATCATTCAACTCTTCAAACTTCTCCTCAAATTGACTGAAGTTTTGGTGGAAGAGGTTTCCAATAAGAAAAAAAGAATTGACTTTAACAAAAGATATGAACAATAAGGGAGGTGATTAAAATGTCAAGGGCCAGGAGCATCAAAAAGGAAATTGTACTAGTACCTAACAAGGTAAACATCGATAGGACCCATTGTGCTTCTAAGTATCATTCTATATCTCCTTTGTGGGTAATCAACGGCCTATATATTAACAAAACAGTTCTTCACAATCAGAATCATCCACAGTAAAGCTTCACATAAGCTTTCCATTTTCTAGCTTTACCTCATCAGGATCTGGAACTTCAAGGGTGGTCCCGTGTGGAGCTTTAATTGCTATCAGGGTTTCATCCTGTCAGAATCAAAGCCTGAAAGGTTAATCACTACAGAAATCTGTAGATAATGGATAGAAAATCATTTGTCACGAACAGAAAAATTCATCTCTTCTTCTATGTCATCATATGATAATACAGAATGGTACAGCATATTACAAAAGGACAAGATAATGGACCTCAAAACAAGGCAATCCTTTGATATCATCTTCAGTCACAAAAAGCCATCTAAAATAGTCACCATTAAAATGTGTATTAGTGAAAGGGAAATTAGTGTTACTCAGTTCAAATAATGCTAGGGAGATTTTTACCTTTGATTATTTTCATCTTCACTCAAATTCCGCAATTTTTCTTGCATTTCTCTGTAACAGCTTGAAAGATCAACATACACAATAATTTGAACAAAGCAGCATATATTGTTTAACAACATAATAAATCCTTAAACCTTGTTTGCTCATCCAGTCCTCTTTCTTCCAAGGAAAGGCTCTCAATTTCTGCCTGTAAACAGACGAGAAGGATTCACAAAGCAAATGATTCGTGCGTAAACAAATTTAATTTGACTTTTTACATGCAAATCTATAGCTGGCTCGACTTTATTGGAAATAAGGTTTAACTTAATTTTGTACAAGTAAACTTATAATAAAATTGCAGGTCAATGGAAAAGAAAATATCAAGATGCATGAATACTTCGGAAAGTCCACGCTTAATTCTACTCAATGGGCAATATATGGAACAAAGTACATAAACACTTGAGGTTTAGCCTTTCTTCTTCCATGTACCTGCAAAAGAGTACTGTCATTGTCCACTTGTCCAGGTCTTGAATGATCAAGTCCCCTATTAAGTAATTATAAGAATCTTCATTAAGTTTCAAGCTTCAATCGTCACTGCCTTTATTGATAAATGATATGCTTATGTAAAAGGTAAAAGTATTATACAAGTTTTTTTGTAAATGAAATACAGACGTACTTCCAGTGAATTCTGTTCTTGAGCTTCTTTTCAATAAGACCAATTCCTTCAAGGACATTTGTTATGTCATATATCCGTCTCTTCTGCACCTGTACACCACAACTGCAATGAATTTCTGAAACTGAAAGGACAACTAATTTAGCAGAGAAAGCACCTTCAAAGTGTCTGCAGCTTTGTTCAAATCGAGAATACCATCTTCTGCATACTTTATCAAGTTGATGAACTTCTTTGTTAGAAGACCTGAGAAGAATGACATATATTTATCACTTGCACACTTGTGCAACAAAAGGTTGATATTCCAAATTCCAAATACAAGGTAACAAAATTACTCAAGGAATTATCGTAGCGACAGCTGCCAGCAGGAGTAAGAGCTAAGGGAGTGTCTGCAAATTTAAACAGTCACCATGTTATATGTTGCTATACAAAGGAAACTCTGAATATATAAAAATAATCCGATGATCAACTGCAGATGGTTGGGCTCAAAAGAATGAACTTTTAACTGTTCTCAAGCATTTTCTATCAAGAAAATGACCCCACTGCAACTGATAAGTTAACAATCAATCAGCTTAGAAGAATCTAGAAGAATGTTTCGCACCAACACTCGAGGCAGGAATTGTAGGGGCAGATCTATTGTTCTTTGTGACCTTTGACCTGCTAGTTATCCTCCCTCCTTTTCCAGATATAGGTGTAAGGAAGGGACTGCGAGCCTCGTCATTGCATGAAGGACTTGCTGCCTTTTCACAAGACTCGAACTCATTGTTTTCACACCATTTTTTTCGCTTTAAAGCCTGAGAGACACATTTTAGTTGGAAAAATTTGGAGTTAGTAAAGGAACTAAGAACAAAATGATCTAAATAAACTATATATATATATATCATGAGGTGCCATAAGGGTAATCCTTTCGAAAGAAAATCAGATAAACCTGGCTCGCAGTGCAACAAGCTATTCTAACTGTCATTCCAATTACCATGGACGAATTTTGTGCACCCACTTATGTAACACCACCTCCATATTTGTTAGATAAATAGCAAAATCATAAGGGAGTCCACAAACCAAATTAAACATAACAGAGAATCAGATTCCAGTGACTAGCAGTTATTTTATGTAGAATGGGAGACAAAACTTGTGTATATTCGGTAAGAGGTGATGAATTAAAATTTCTATGCAATAATAGCTCAGTCATTGACAGGCGAACTAAAATATATAGCTGCCTAGAGAATTGGAGCTGATGAATTCTGTTGCAGTTAGATTTGAGTTGCCTCAAGAATCTGCCATGCTCCTAGAAGTAAAAAGGAATGCAATTTCATTTAAGAATTATAGCTGTCCTACGTTTTGCTCTGTAAGTAGATATATCTATCAACGTTGTGATTATAAATCTAGAAAGCTGTATGTACAATAAGTAAAAATAACATAAAGTTACATCTCTCGAATTCGACATAAACCTACCTAAAATATAAACAATCATATAAAAATCTAGTAGTGAATTTACATTCTTCTGAAAAATTCTATATAGTAAGCAAATTCAGTGAGGAAAAAACATGTATCAGAGAATTAAGAACGCACAGGAGACTGAACTACAATAGCATCGGGAGGATGATTTGAGGAGGAGGCAGGAGCTTGACCGGCGATAGAGAATCGGTGGTAGTCATCGTGGGAAGCAAAAGGCAGCTTCATGGATTCGAAGGGGAGGAGCCGCCCGGTAGCCGTCGGCGGCGTTTGCTGCTGGTAGATGATCTGACCATTCGCCGCCGCAGCTGGAGGCGTCGCTGCCGCGTCGCGGATCGGGGCTCCGGGTCCAGCCATTTAAACAAGTATATAAATATTTCAATCAATCAAATCAAATTGATCTATTCAGAGGGTTGAGATTTGTATAGACAGGGAAAAATGAGGGTTTTGTGATTTTCTATGGTGAAAGTGTGACTGGGGTGGGGTGGTGTGGTATGGGGTGAGTAGTAGGGGGAAAAGGAGGGAATTTTGGTTGGTATAGATATGGAGGGAAGTGGAGAGAAAATAAGAAAAATGAAACGAATAATTTAGGAGGTTTTTGCAAGTTGGTCCTTGCATTTATAGAGTTGTTGTATATTTACCTCTAATTTCATCTATTCTTCTCCAAGTTTATCATTTTGATTTTTCTTTTTGGCGTGTCGATTTTCCGTTTATTATGCAACTTATATAATAAATTTATCTCCACGACTTTCATTATTTTCTTGTCTCAATTATATAGTTCCGATTCTTTATTGATAATGTTTTTTTTTTTTTCATTTACTAATATATCCTTATTTAATTTGCCTAGTTATAGTCAATTTTGTCCACTTAATTTTGAAATTATACAAGTATAAAGATACATATTTCTTGAAATCATCCAAATACATACGCACATTTCCCATTTCTTGAAATCATTCAATTTCTTTACTACTTCCAACAATAATTTACTACTAGTTATTGATAATTAAATTAGGGTAAACTGAAAAGTTTTTGACAGAAATTAGTTTTTCAATAACATTAAGGTGTGTTCGGTATGGATTAAAATTGAAAAATTAGCCGTTATTGTTGACTTTTATTAGACGAGTATGACCCAATAATGACCATATTTTCAATTTTAATTGAATTTTAAGCTTTACATAACCAGTTTTAAATAAGATTTCTTAATCCGTGTGAAACAAAATCAGTCTATATGGTTGGAACGAAGGAAATAAATAATATCCAACCTCGACTTATTCATTTGTTCTATTTATAAATATTATGTATGCATCAAGAATTTATTTAAAGAAACGCAACTCGCATGTAACATCGTGTGCTAAAAATAATAGTAAAATAAATTTATATCTTTGTAAACTATTTTAAGTTTTTGGATGTCGTCGTTGCATAGTAGGTACATTCCTTTTACATCGTGGCATCAACACCTCGACTTTATTTATTTATACTACTTCGAAAATTATTTAATATCGAGTAATTCTTCGTTTCCTAACTATACTAAAAGAGGCAGTTTGTGGGCCCATCGTCCTCCACCCTTTTCCCTTTTTTTTTTTTTATTAGATATAAATTATGATTATTTGTTAAAAAATTGTGTACTGTAATTTTGATCGATTCTTTCAACTCACCAAATTGACAGCTTTTTGCCCTTTTTCAAATTCTCTTCTAATTTTATCTTTTATAAAAAATTATTTTAAATCAACTTATTCTGTTTAATACTAATTTATAAATAAAAATATACTTTAACTAAAAAAATTATTTATAAGCAAAAAAGTACATTATCCTAACTATACTAAAAGAGGCAGTTTGTGGGCCCATCGTCCTCCACCCTTTTCCCTTTTTTTTTTTTGTTTTTGTTTTTCTTAATAATCTGTTGCACCGCCTCTCTTCACATTCACCGCCTCTTCCGCTTTCACACCTGACTGATTCCAAACCGGTTTCATAAATAATATCTCTGTCAACCATAAATAATATCTCCTCTCCTCTCTTAAAAAATAGCCACTTGACCCTAATTGCACTCCCCACATTCTCGACACTTCAATATCAATAATATCTCTGCTACTAATAGAGGCAAGGTTGAGCTTACTACTAACAGAGGCAAGGTTGCTATGTCGGCAGCTACAAATGCCTTCGAGGGAGAGGAAGATGGTAGAGCTACGTTTATTTCGTGGCTGTCAATTTCAACGTCGTTGATCTGGAAGAGGGGAAGAAACGACGAGGAAGAAGAAATGTGGCGCTGATCTGGAAAAGGGGAAGAAACGATGAGGAAGAGGATATGTATGTTTGGGGTAGGGTTTGTGAAATTCGAAATATGGTAGAATAACACATTAAATATTTTGTGTGCCGTGTGTCTCCGTAGGCAACAGAGACACAGCGGCTGGCTCCGTTCCATACGGAGACATGGGCTGTCTCCATATGGAACGGAGGCAGGATGCGTGCTTCCGTTCCATACAGGGAGAGGTTCTTTCTGCATGTGGAACGGAGGCAACAGTTTTCGTGGTTGATTTAATGCTATTTAGTATTTAGTGTATTTTTGACACAATAACAAATTGAGAACTCCCTTTATTTTGATAAAATTATATTCATATCACATGTTTCTGCTATTGAACTGCTATAAATTAAGTCCCAAAAAATTATATTTTGGAGTTTGGGGTTTTCACATTGTTCTCTTCTCTTCTATTTTATTTTACTTTGTTCCTTGGTATAGAATAAAGACCGGCAGTAATGGGAAGAGAAGTGCAATTACAACCACATATTATGTGTCTTGCGATGCTATGGAACAATTATAGGAGAAGTGGAATGGGAAGTGAAGAGAAGAAGAGAAATGAGGGGGAAAAGAGAAAAGAGGGAAAGGATAGAGAGAAATTGGGGAAGAATATCAATTTATTTCATTATCAAAATTGTTCTATTACAAAACATAAGACCTGTTATATAGCGTTTCAATGATTTTATTCTAAGTAGGAAATATATAATAAAATCCATTAAATTAAATCTTAATTACATTTCCTAAAATACGTATCAAAATTGGAATTTCTAATATTCCATCAATGTGTTTGCGAAGAAATGAAATCATTTCAGAATAACATATTAGAACATGTCAATGCTGCTCTACTTCCAGTTCTTTTATTTATTAACTATAACCTTTTTCCTCTGGTTGCCAATGGCTGAGCTGAGTCATATTTTAAGAGATAAAAAAGAGTCTCCCAGAGAAGTAAACCTTGAGTGGGAAATCATATTCAAGAGAGCAATGGGATAGGACTGAAGCTTGTTCATAAAACTCATACTTCATGGCATATATTTTGTCTGAGAAAAATTCCGACTTATATCGTCACCCTTACAATTCAAATGAAATCATGAATGCATCCGGGCTTCCCAACAATTTATTCTTGGTGCCTAATAGATTGGATTTTTCGTAACTCTTTTGATGAATGCATTCTCCTCTGTTTACCAAGCTTGTTATTTTTTTGGATTAGTACTATTACTTTCAAATACTTTACATGACGATGCTAAGTGTTAAAGCCTATATGGATCAATTTTTGGATAGTGAAACATCTCCTTAGTGCAATGATCGGAAAGGCCTACCTTTTTATTCCTCGCCTACCATTTTATCGACGAATAATAGATGATTTCCTAACCACAAAAATCTGGTACAACTGGTTCCTATGGTGATCTCTCCATCTCGACGGATCTATTAGTTTTGAAGCGAAGTTTGAAGATGAGACCCTAGATGCAGTGTGTTAGCCACTGTTTGAATGACAGAATGAAGAACTCCATTCGAATAGCCCTGAAAGCGATTAAAACGTAATGATTGTAAAAGAAATGGAGAAGTGATTGAACAGAAAGATTTTATCCTTATAAAACTAAGGGTTTCTATAATTTGATCTTTAAAGACTTTTGAAGACCATGTTTCCATGTCTCCAGTAGTAGCATTCTTCTATGAAAAATGATTTTAATCCTTGTTTTGCAGATGAATTCATACCCTAGGATTACAACTTTGTTTTTTTGGAACCATGGAATAAACATATGGGGTGATTCTTGGATTAGTGTTAAAACTTAGGTACATTTAAGCTTATATTATATGTCCTAGATTTTGACTTTGGTATTTTTGTAGCAGTTCGACTTTTTAATTATTGAATTAAGGAATTTAGGTAAGTAAACATTGATTTTTTGCTATGAATTCTAGGTATGGGGACAAACTAAGTTGGCTGAGCAACAATGATATAGACAATATGCTAGATGATTTTCTTATCTATAAACTTTCTTTCCTTAACTATCCAAACATCATAGCAGTTGGAACTTATTAGGTTTATGCACTATCAGTACTTGTTTTGTGCCTACGTTACTAATGGAACTATTCGGATGTACCGAAGGTTTCACAGCTCATTGCACCTGCTATGGCCTTAGAAAATAGGAAATGGGATTCTGAGAAGGTTTCTCGGAAGCAGATTTTACATAGGAAGTCCATAGATACATTTGGACAAAGGACTTCGCAATATAGAGGCGTCAAAAGGTAAATCTTGTTCCTTCTATTTTCATCTGCTATTCTTAAACTGGTGCACTCTTTGATTGTGATATATGGCATGTTTTTCTTTTCAGTTTACATTTTTTCCTCAGCATATTTTCTCAGATAATTAAATGTGAAAACATCTTGGTTTATATATCTTTCTTACACCAGGCACAGATGGACACGTAAATATGAAGGCTATCTATGGGACAACAATTGCAGGAAAGAAGGTCCAAGGAGAAAAGAAAGGCAAGGTTAGTGATGAAACACAATCTATTTTTATGCCATTTGGTAGATCAAATACCATTAAAATTTTGTCACTTGTTTTTTATCTGATTTTCTTTTTTTAATGATCTTGGTCCCGGAGAGACAACATTGTCATCCTCAAGACCTTTTTCCAGTTTTATCTAGGTAATTTCTTCGTTGTTTCATTTTAGTTTTGGTTCCACAGTGGCTCGAAAATTAGTATGTTATAAGCATAGTTTTTACATTTTTTGTGTGCCTTTATGATCTATGAATGACAAATTTAGGGGGCTCTGATATGGAAGAAAAGGCTAACCTGTTTCCTAATTCTATTGCCCATAAAACCTGTAGTTCTTTGATAGCTATCCCATAGAGATATGTGCTTATTTCATTTAGTCTATCTGATGCCAAACACACCCCTTCCCTCCCCTCTCTATTTGTAGGAAGAGTATTTGAAGTTTAGGCTATTAGTCGCTAAAGATGCTTTCATCTATTTTTTGTTCTTCCTTTTGGATGAAGCTTGCATCCAAGCAAATTGTATTACAACCACAGGCTAATCTATACTTTAAGTTAAACAGATTTAGAAATTCATCCCGACATTCATAAACAATTTTGAGACCAGTATCTTTGGCCAAAACATATTCTTGTCAGATACACTTGGTAAATCTCTGTTTCTTGTAGCAGTCTTTTAATATGTTTTTCAGGCTTTACCTACTGCCATGTGTAGGATCTGAAATAAATATTTAGTTATCTTAACATGAAAGTCTATATTATTATTATTACTATTTTTTTATGCTACAAACCTAATAGCTTAGTAATTGGATGACATGATTTTAAAAGTAGGCAAATGTTTAATCAATTTGTTGTAAAAAATACTAGAATATTGAATTTCTATGCATGGAAAGGAGTGTATTATGTTTGATTCTGCGTGGACAATGTTTAGACACTTCCCAGTCAAGTGGAAAGTAATGAGTAATCCATGTAGGAAACGCAACCAAATCCACTTTTTTTTTTTTTTTATATAGAAAATGTATTTCTTTAAAAGTTTGCTGATATATTGCAATTCACGAATGCCAACTTTGATGATTTGAACTTGAATCTTGCTTGCCCGTGCTTTGAAAATTGTGTGTATGTTGACAAATGTCCCATAAAAAGCATTGCTCATTTCTAGCTGTAATTTGTTTGATACCTGGGGTCGAGGATTAACAATTAGATGCCATTGCTAGAGACTTGTATTTTTAAGTTGAGCATCAGCTTCATTTACGAGTTCAGAATGTTCGGTATTGTTTTTCTTTCGGTATAACTGATCTGCATTTTGGGCCTATAGTTTGAGCTTATATCAATCCCAATTATTATCTTTCACATGTCACGGTTGATGTTTTCTAACACCATGTTGTGATTTATGATAAAGAAGAGCAGTCAGAGATTAACATGGCTTATGGATTCTATGTTCTCTTTGGATCAGATAAACTTGCTTTCAAAATGGCAGAATACCCAAAATTGATTTTTGGCATTGTAGTTTTTATTTCTCACTAACTGCTGAATTTTGCACGTTCACGTCTTATACTTTCGTGATAGCTTTATTTTCTTCCAATCGTAAACCTTATGGAGCTGCTTATGATTGAAATTCTTTCTATGATTAAATAATTTAAGTAGCAATCCTTAATTTATTATATCATTTTTGTTAAATTTATGGGAAACTGTTGGTGGCATTTGTAGATAAAGTGAAATTTGCCCAATTTGGTTGGTTTTATTTGAAACAGAATGCATACGATATTATGGGAAATATGTTGTAAGCAATGAATTTTTGCTTTTGAATCCTGGATATACTTTCTTCTCAATGATTAGCAATATTGTGAAAATGCAGCTGTGAAGTTTCATTGTAGTAAGATATTTTGTGGTCAAGCTATTACTTTACTCTTATGATGAAAACTTTGGATTCTATTATTTCTTTTTATCTGATAAATGTAGTAAATGAAATTATGGAACATAGATGTAATATCATTGAATTCTCACTTTTATTCTTAATTAGATAAGATAACTCTACTATGACATATGGGTCTTTTTAGAATAGTAGTCAACACAGGAACGCGATGCTACTGCCATGGAGGTAATTCTTTTGGTTTATATTTGGCATTGATAATTTATTTTTTAACTTTTGTGAACTCTGATTTTACTGATTCTCTTCTCTGGAATTACAAGAGGCTGGGGGTCTCAAAATTCCAATGAAGTATGGAGGAGTAGATGTCTCTGAACCTGAGCAATGCCCTAAAGAAGGGAGGCTACATGGTAAAAAAGCTACAACTTTAGCAAATATATTCTATTCATTTGCTTATATTTACTGAAGC
>CAIGRO010152323.1:0-10188 GCA_903798355.1 Fraxinus baroniana | reverse complement strand
TTGTCATTTTGTTTATATTATTGATTCACTTTTCTTTCTAGAGAGATGTTTGCTCTCTGCATTCACCTTTTTTTCCCTCCTAATTGATTGCTTGGTGGCTTGTTATATATTAGGGTTACTAATGGAAGATAGTAGCTTGAAAAAGGAGTTCTCAAATGAAGGTAACTGTCTCTGTTTGATTATTTGTTTCTCCATTCATCTCTGTTTGTACTGAATTATTTAACAACTGGTTGAGAAGAATAAAAGTGTAATCGTCATATACATGAATGTTATACCCAATCAAGAACATATTTTGAAAATCTGAATACACTTATCATGGAAACATGTTGCTGTTAGATATTTACCAACACATTAAAGTAAATAGATATAACAAGCAGCATATACGCAATGGATTATTTTCTATTTGAAATAATACTAGCCTTTTCTGCTTTGTTGATCTAGGTTTTTCTATCTTATGTCCCCTCTATGTTCATGCTTTACAGTTCAAGGGTTGTCAAATCATTGTTTATATTATATTATTTTCTATTTCTAACTTTTTCATGCGAAGTTTTGCAGATATGTTTGAATGTTATGTTTTGCTGACTAAGGATAAGAAAATCATAAGTCGGACAGTATGCCGTAAGGCCCATAACCTTCCCAATGAAATGTATGCTATTTTTTACGCACTACATTTGCTGATTGGTCCTTGTACTATTCATTTGTGAAAGCTTTTATGCCATAAGAAAAATTCTATTACTGCTAATACCTTGATGTTTTTCCTTGGTTTAGATTGTTAGCACTTGTCACTATGATTTCATGCATTTTTTTCTATTTGGTTTCTTGCATGTTGCATGTGAGTGTTTGGCTTGGTGATTATGATGGTTGCATTTCCCCTATGTATTGAATCATTAGTAAAATATGGTAGTTGACCAGAAGATGACGTTTTCTTTTCCTGAAGATAAAAATTTGTTAAATCTTGATTACTCTTGGTTCAAGTCAAAGCTTGTGATGTATTGTTGTCATATGAATGAGCTACCCTTGAGATTTAGTGTATGTTTGGCAAAATTTTTCAAGTGCTTATAAGGTTATCAAATATCATTTTTAACCACACATTCCTTGGACCGACAACATTTATCTACTTTTGAACTACATAGTTTTTGAAATTATAAGCACTTAAGCTGGGACTCCCAATCTACTAAAGTGATTTCGGGTGACCACTTTTTTGTTTGGTTATTCGAGTACATATTGATTTACCTAAAAGGAACCTATTTCATCATTTAATCACCATTGTGAACAAAAAGGGAAATGAACAATGTTATACAAACCGGGCAAGGCATTGACCCATAAAATTTAAAGGGTCAAGGGTCAAAGGCTTGAATCAGAGGTAAAAATTAAATGAATGAACAAAACATTTGGGGTGAACCACCCTGTTTGGTCTTGAATTGACCGGCTCTGCGGTTATTTTAATGGACACTAAATTAACTGGTTTTCACATATAAGGGACCAGTTCTTGGTTTTTTTGGTTGAACAGTCTGGTCCAGTTCTTGTGTTATTGCAAAAGAATTCATTTGTAGGGGTAGCATAGTCATCTGCAATGTTGCGTTGATGAGTAATTGGTTGTGCATTTGTGCAAATTTATGATTTTATCACTTTTGTTAGATTTTATTGCAATATATACCAAAAATTTATGTAAAAAATATTCAGTCATTTCTTGTTACGACTTGTAGCTGTCGCATACTACCTATCATATTAAATTTTGATATCGACATTATGGTTTATATTTCTAGATCTGCATTCTGATTGACTGCCTTAGAAGTTCTTTTTCTAATTATGTTTCAATGATGGATGTATTCACTAATGAACCACGAAATGATTCTCATACTCACTCTTTATATGAAACCAAATGTTAACGATAGTGCCTGGTAAAAATCAAACCAAACTATTGAATCATTTTTTGGTGTCAAAAGTTAATGAAAATGCTTGTGTACTTGTCTTATTTTGTTAATGTAATTTGATTTCCTCATAATAAGAGGATGATAACCTTGAGATATACCCAAGCTAGATAAACAGATAATCCGATACATATTTTTATTCATGTGTTCATGGCTTAGTTCCTTAGTTTGCAGTCAGTAGTTCTTGGTAATGGACGAGAAATTGAATTGGGCTGGGTCCATGGGTGATCAAAAATGTCCATGATCTAGGTAGGTAACCTACATTGCAATTGGGAGGGTGCCTACCTGTGGTCAAAAGTGCTTGAGTTCGTTATAATTATGGCTGTGGGAATCTGTGTTCATCATTCATGTATTAAGGCACATATAATGAGAAATGAAATTCTACAAGCCGTGTAGATTGTGTCGCTATATCATATGAGTCAATAGCACTAGGATGAAGGCAGATGATAGAACCTAGAGGCGTTGTAGAGACATTCTCACATATTAAGACAAAAAATAGCCACATAGATGAAACAAATCAACTGCTAACCTTTCGACTTGAGTAAAAAATTTTAGAAAGTTATTCCTGTATACAGTAACCATATTAATTAAGAATCATGGGTTCGTAAGAGTGAAAAATAATATTTGGGCATCTTAAGAGTTATATTCTATAACAATTAGTATGAAATTAATATTTGGAACACATCAAGTAATATGTTTTAGTTCCAAATATGTATTTATTTTTGTGTTAGTGTTTGTACATAAATATATGCATAAAGCACACCCGAGCATAGATCATGTCAGTTATTCGGAGAATTTTGTGAAAAATCCTTCTTTTCCTCTTTGATTTCTCACTCCCGGTAGTTGAAGTAACTTCTTTTCTATTTTACATTTTGGCTAATATTTATGAATTGTTTACACTCAAACCACTTTTTATTCACACTTTTCGAGAGGTTTACAAGTTTTATCAACTTACTCACGACTCATTTCTATCTATTTATAATATAAACTATTTCTAAACACTTTTCCAAACATGCTCTATGATGCAAATTGTTCGCAATTGTTCATTAATTGGATTTTCTTGACAGACCTCGAATTTGGGACATATCTTATTTTGTTCGGCGAGAAAACATTAATTTGCTCTCTGGATTACCTTGTCTTCTCCTATGCCCGGGTTATGAAAATTCGCATCAGGAAAGAGAGTGGGGTCTCTTCTTGAATTTCTTGCGGAAGAACAACAAGGTAAAATTATATTATACTTATTTACAACATCATCCCGTTTAAATATTTCTTTATTGCCAAGTCTTTTGAGTTTTCCTGACCTTACATTTCAAGGGAAAATAACCCAATTCAATAAAGCTAAAGTAAATATCTTATTATTGTTATTGTACAATTTTCTTGGTCAGGGGATGGACGAATTTGGGGGCAATGTAATAATATTTGATTTTCTTGAACATAATCATAATAAATCTTGTCCTTTTGATACATGTTTACTATACCACAATTATACCGTAAGCATATGGTGCCAAGTTTTGTAATATAACTATGAAGTTAGGATGTTGAACTCACGTGGATTGAATATCAATTTTATACTACAATAATTGAATAGCCTTTATTTTATCTAGACGATTGAATTTGTATTATCAATGTTTCATCTAATTATAATGTGAATTTTGTGACGAACTTAATGATCTTATGCAATTTAGAAGAATTAATCAACCGAAGAAATTCTAGGGATTTTGATTTCATCTAACTATTGACAATGTTTCTAAATTATATAGTTATCTCTAATTAATTTTACCATGTTTATAAACAATAACCTTAATTTAATTCTACTTCCTCTCTCGAGTGCCGAGTGAAAGTTATTCCTAAATTCAATTCTAAGATCTCTATTCTGAATTAAAAGTCTAGGAATTATCAAGTTCTATGGCTCTTATGTGAAATTGCTTGAAAGGGTTTATACTTTCTTTCGAAACCTATAAAACTTAGGTTGTGTTATTCTATGATCAAGTCTAAGGTTCCCTCTCTCGAGTGTCGAAACTTAAACAATCAACTCATTCAATGACTAGTTAATTAAAAGCATTAAATTCAAATAACACAAATAAACGTAGTGGAAAATCTCAATGAAATAACTATTTCACATCAAAACATAGTTTTAAGTGTCGATTACATCAAACCTTAGATGAGAAGATTAGTTCATGATAGACGAAAGAGACAATCAAATTTATAATAAAAAACATATAGAATAAATGGTTGTCTTGAATTTGGAGTCGTCGTGAGCTTTTAACAAGCCAAGAAAAATAAAAACCTAACTCTCGTTGCCGCCACAAGCTTGATGCCACAATGGTTCTTTGGCTGGCGCCTTGGCACTCGGTTGGTGGCGTTGGGGCGTCGATTTCTAAATTTTTCATTCGAGATTTGGCGTTGGAGCCTTCAAGGTGGCGTTGGGTGCCCTGTTCCTGCTTGTTCTTTTCTTGTGATAAATGAGGCGTCGCGGCACCAGCTTTGCTCAATTTTTTCCTTCAAAATTATTCTTCAACTTTAGCTTATTTCTCCGCCTCTTTTGCACACTTTTGAGTCTTACTTTCCTTGATTCATATTGTCGTGCTTTGTTCCTTTTCAATCTCCAAACTCGCCATTTCACCAAGTTACCTTACCTATAATATAACATGAACTAACACATCCAAACATTCTAAAACTATCAAAGACAAACAAAATATCAAGATTAAGTGGCATCAAAAGTATGAGTGAAATACACTCATCACCTTTTGACCTCAAGAGTGGCTTGTTTTGCCTCCGAGGTCATTAGACAGCTAGTTTTTTTTTTGGCACTAACAAGATACTAGATATGATTTTTACTAGGAAGTTAGAATTCAGTTTAATAGTGTTTTTATTTATTTTGTTTGTTTCACCTTTTTGTTTGAATTTTTTCAGAAACAATTTTGTTAAGGGAACAAGATACATTTAGAATTCATTTTACTGGGTTTTTTCTTTTGTTTTGTTTCACCTTTTTGTTTGAATTTCTTCAGAAACAGAATTTTTAAGAGAATAAGATACATTTTGTGCTTCTCTTACGGTTTTTACCTTTTTGAAGGTTGCTATCTCAAAGCTTGGATTCTATGAAATATACATTCTTCCTCCAGATGAAAACTCAGAGGTTGACACTGGAGCTGTTCTATACAAGATGGAGAAAAAGCTTAATGGATATTCTAGTCAAAGGCATGTTGGATTGGGTGGGCAAAATAACTGGACTCAATTTCCTTTAATGTTCTCCGATTATCAAATTTGTAAATTATTAAAGATTTAATCTGTTTCTACATGCATCGACCTTGTTTCTCTAGACATAAAATAATAAATCTCCTTACCAATTATGTCATAGCTGAGTAATGTATGGTAGTTTTACTGAAGCTGATTTGACATTATACTGTTGCCTATTGGGCAGATATTAATGCTGCTGAAATTGCATCAATGCCTAGATGTATGGATTTCAATGATGCGGCATGTAGGCCTATTCATCCAAGAATTCAATCAAAGAAAACTAGTGTGCAAGTTATGCAGCCACGTCCTATTGGTGAAGGTACTGTGTCAAAATATGACCTGATATGCGATAGACATTCTCCTGAATGCAAATCTTCAAAAGTAATTGCAGATCACTCTCCGAATTTGATGGTGAAAGATAGCAGCAGACCAGGAAATTCTGTGGGATGTGGTAGGTCCTTGGGGAGAAATTATGCAATAGCACATCCTAGTTATTTGAAAACTCTCGGTCAAGCTCATTCCAGCTGGATATTTGGTGCAATTGCTGAGCTTGTTGACAATTCAAGAGATGCCAAATCAACCAAGTAGGTGTATATGATCTTTTTGTTTTCTGCTTGTTTATTCTGTCTATGTTGGCGATGTCAAAGTTTCCATTCTCCATTAATAGTTGGCATTCTCTTGTTCGTCTAAGTCTTTTTCTTTCCATCTTTTCTCCGGCTAGTTTTGGTATAATATCTTGAACTTACTGTAATTCCCTTTTTAATAATATATCTTTATTTCTTTTTATTTTTCTTTTGTGTTTGTTGCGTCGTCAATGAGTATTATTGATGTGGACATCATTTTTATATTATGGATTTTTTCATTATTTGTGTTTTTCTTATTATTGGGCTTGTATTACTGTGTTGGTCCAAGCCCATCACTAGTAGGGTTTTGTTTTAATATTTATATGGTTTTCACATTGTAATTTAGATAGACAATGAATGATTGAATGAAATTAAGATTGGCCGTTGCCACGTTTTCCTTCCCTTCACGTTTCTTTCTTCTTGGCTTCTTCATTTCTTCTTCTTCTTGCTTTCCTCCCATTGATTCTGCATCAACTACTGTCTCTTTTTTTGTTAAAACACAAACTTTTGTTAATTAATGTGGCTTTCGTTGTGTGTTTTACAGACTGGAAATCAGTATCGGTATGCTATATTCAAAAACTGCTGGTAAAGATATTCCCATGTTGTCAATAATAGATGATGGCCATGGTATGAACCATCAAGATATTGTGAGAATGATATCATTTGGGCACGTGCAGCCTGAAGCTGATGATCCTGACCATATAGGAAGATTTGGGATTGGATTTAAGGTATCTTCATTTATCTAATGAAGTAGTCTAGATTAGTGTTTTTGTAGCTGCACGAACATTTTTGGAATGAAATGCTTAATGCCTATAAATGAGTACGGAAGAACTTTTAGGAAAAAGGGAAATAAATAACTATTCTTTATAATAAGAATATTTCATCACCATTAAGAAAAGGGGGAAAAACTCCATGCATTATCATTTCTTCACGATTTTGGCTTTGATTAGTGATCATGACCCCTTTTGAAATTTCCTATTTTCTTATAACATGGAGAATCAAATTGTCAAATTCACTTGTAAATTCCGGGATTGGACACTACGTATTGCGGTTTTCCTTTTCATTTTTATAGAAAAAAAATATATAGTATTTGATATATAGAAGTAAAAAGCTTGAGGATGAAGAATTAAGTTGTACAATATGATACTTTTAATCTCTCACGCAGTAGTGGAATCGAATAGTGGTCCTATCAGTGTACACCTACTGTCTAGTTGAATGCAAAACTTTTATCTCTTGACATTTCCCAACTGATTACTGACAAGCGATATTATGGTCCATTATGGCCTGGTGTGATGATCAGCTCAGATATAGGTGTCTGTTTATTATGGTCTGTCCTATCTCTAAACTTGGTTTCGTCTTCTCATGTCTTCACATTTAAGCTGATCACTCTTTTGTTTGTAACTTTTGAGATAGAAAAAAGAAGGAAAAGGATTCTTTATCTGCCTGATATTCCTTGTATTGAACACTAAGATTTTAATCATCATTTACAAAAAAAATGGCGTTTCATTCCTCTATTGTGTTCATCAGTTAATTCCATAAAGTTAGGTGGCTAGATTTGATTTGCTCTAATAAATAGTTAACATTTGTTTGGACAAATTAAATTTCTAATAATATTTGGCTTTATCTCGGCCCTAACTTTTGATGGGTATGTAAAATAGGTCCACGGTCCTTGATTGAGAACTATTTCTAAATGTCATTCTAGATTGATTGTGACTATAAATTATCATGAGTTGGATGAACAGTGTTGAAACCCCAAAATTTTGATATCAATTCCAAAGGATGTTTCACATTAGATAATTCTCGAGGACTGGTGCTTGTTTTGGTGTTTTAAACTCAAGAAAAATATGAAGAAAACAGTTATGAGTAGTTGAGATACAGATAACTGTGAGACTGTTGCCTAATATGTTTGCTTTTTATTTTAATTTAAGAAAAGCGATGGCTTGCATAAGAGTTAATTCTGTAGAATTTTTTTAAATAGAAACGGTTAAAATATCTTTTCTTTTTTATTTAATAAAGTGGTATTGGTTTCCTTTTGAGATTTAATCTTTCTAGTTTCAAATTGTTGTTTCCTGGTGTACATGATGTGGTCTTATGTTTAATGGACATTGTTTCTCAGACGGGTGCTATGCGGCTTGGAAAAGATGCATTGGTTCTTACCCAAACTGAGAAGTCCAGATCAATTGCATTTCTTTCCCAGTCACTAAATGAAGGAAAAGACGTATGCAATCAATCCCCAGGATGGAGTATTGGAGTTCATTGTTTGGTCCCATATTTTCCTATAAATTATCTATTCTTGTCTAAACCTTCTTTTTCTTCTGTGAATCTTATGCTGTAGAATTTGGAGATCCCTGTTGTAAGCTACCACAGAATTGGGCAGTTTATGGAAGTAGATACAAGTGTCCAGAACGAGGCTTTCGCAAAATACAATTTGAAAATCATTAAGGATTTTTCTCCATTTGATAAGTACCTTATTGGTGAAAAAGCAGGCCTGTTCAGTGGAAATAACACTGGTACACAAATATTTATATGGAATTTAGATGTATGGGGATCAAATCATAGCCTGCAATGGGAACCTGGGATGAGTGGAGGGAGTTCCTTCCATCAAGGTGACATATTCATTCGTTCCAGGAGGATAAGATCTCGTCCAGGCCAAATATCTCAAAAGGTATATTTCTCTACTCTAATTTGATCAGTATAACATTAGTATTCCACGTGCAAACGAGATTGTGATTTCTTTTTATTTCAGGTACCTTTGGATTATTCTCTTAGATCGTACTTGGAGGTCATCTTCTTAGATCCACGTATGAAGATCTATGTACAAGGAGCTCGGGTACTTGCATGCATCACTAACACACAAACAATCTCTGTCTCTCACACACTCTCATGTGTATATATGTCAATTGCACTGAATGCCTCACATTGGGAGGGTTCCTCATTATAGGAACTGTTAAGCCAATTACAAGATTGAATTTTAGCAATTACAACAATCAAAGTCTGTTCTACTAATTACTAGATATTGACAAAATCATGCGATAAATAGAGAGACTAATTGGCTATGAATTAAATTGATGTTGGTCGATCAAGAAGCATTATTTTCCCACAAGGAATTGATGGCGTTGTCGTGTCATGGCCTTCATAAGGTTGTCCGCTATCTAGACAGTGGAAACATTAGGAAGAGAAATGACACGAGTATTCAATGTCCAAGGTTTCCGAAGTAGAATGATAGTCCACCTCAATATTATTCGTACACATGGTAAACGGGATTAGCTGCTCTTTGAATGGTACTATTGTCAGCATGAAGGGGAGTAAGATCATAATGAGAAAAACCAAGCTCGGCCAAAAGACCATGAAGCCAGACAATCTTAAAACAAGTAGCTGACACTGCACAATATTTGGATTCGATAAAAGGTTTAGGAAAACGTGCTTGTTTTTTTGGTGCGAAAGCGTTTAGGAATTTTTGTAATAAGAATTATGTGATAAATAAGAACGATATTTAAACAATCATGTCTTGTATATATTGAATAATAATTGATTGTTGAAAAAGTGTAAAATACCTTTTTATTTATAGGCAAAACTATTTCCTAATCCTATTAATATAAGGAAACTAAATTCTAAAAGGAAATAAACTAAAATCCTAATCTAAAAGAAATTAGAAATCATATTCTAATCAATAAAGAAAAAAAATCATATTCTAAATAAGAAAAAAGAATAATAGGAAGCCTATTACATCTAGACTTTTTATTATATATATCTATTTTTTATCCTATTTACAATAAAATTGTCCTACATTAATCTCTCCCACATGAAAAAAAATCACCCTCGAGTTTTGTTGAAGTAAAGAATCCTTGATAACTTGTGTATATTCAAACTTGACTAGGACTCGAGGAAATTCTCTAGCCATATGTTGTCGTGTTCTATGCTTTTTGAAACAACCAACATTCATAGCAGTTAGAGTCTGCAAATTCTTGTCAACTTAACTCTCCATGAGCTTGTGATTCCTTTCAAGACTCAACTCAGTTAGCATATGTGTGATGTTGTGAAAGCTTTCATCGATTCCATCAATTCGCTGTTCGAGTTTGTCGTCGACTGTTTGACCGCCATCAGGACCATCATTAATTATCAGATTAAGGCAATTTCTTTACTCTAATACCAATTTTGGTGCGGGAGCGTTTAAGAATTATGTAAATAAGAACAATATTTGAACAATCGTGTCTTGTACATATTGAATAATAATTGATTGTTGAAAAGAAAACTAAATTCAAAAAGGAGATAAACTAAAATCCTAATATAAAAGAAATTAGAAATCATATTCTAATCAATAATGAAAAGAAATCATATTCTAAATAAAATATTAGAATAAAAAGATAAAACTTATTACAACTAGACATTTTATTATA
>CAIGRO010152284.1:0-12484 GCA_903798355.1 Fraxinus baroniana | reverse complement strand
TCATCCTACGGCCCCTGTTAATTGTAAACTACTATATAATGGAATGTATATCATTGTGAAAGGTTAATGAAAATTTGGATATTCAAACTACGAAAAATCTCTCTCCCCCTATAAAAGTTCGCCTCGGTCCGACCCCATCAATTTCTAAACTCAAAAAGGGATCTACACTTAACGAAAATAAACGAAGAAATCACTTATTACTGTTGAACCACTTTTTGGGGTCAACACTTACATTAAAAACTAAAAAAGCATACATTCCAAATGTTTCATTTCAACAATAAATGTCTATTTGAAGCAAATTTCTAAGGAAACTATGAAAATGCATAGCAAAGTTGACATTTTAATTCCAATTTTTACAATGGAACACTTGGTTTGCAACAATCACTTTTGTTAATGCTGTAGTTTCGAATGAGAAGATTTGTAAAGAGGCAATCGAATAAGCAATATGTTATAAAAATTGGACCTGACCGGACGGCTGAATAAACCAGGAAAACCTTGAACCAGCCTAAAAATTGGTTCAGTCATTATACATTAACCGAATAATTAAAAATCGGTAAAAACCCATTGACCCAGCCGGTTCAACCGTAAACCAAAAAATCGGACACGGGTTTTAAATTATTATGATATTTTTTTACAAAATATTTTAACTCTCTTTTTGGGCCCACTTTTAAATATGTGGCTTAATTGGTCTCTACAATAAAGTCCAAGGATAATTGTGCAATTATGAAACCCTAATTGAATATTATAAATAAGCCCTTTGTGGACACATTTCTCGAGGTTTTAGGGTTACCACGTTTTCTCATACTTTCCAAAAGGGAGGCACCTAAAGGAGAATAAGGGAGAAGATCTAAGAGAGGAAGTTTTTGGTTATGCCATTAAAAGCTCCTTCAAGATTATCATCTCACTCTTATATATGTGGATTTGTAAAGAAGAAAAATCCAATGACCTCAATGATTATTATTATTATTATTATTACTGGTGTTAGGTTATTTGATTTGACATGTTTATTGATTTATTTGTTTAAAGTAGATGTTTATACGTAATCACTTTTGGACCTAGAATTCCGATTATTGTAATGTATTTTATTTGTTACGCTTTTCTTTAGAAAAAGTTTTAAGCCATAAGGCAATAGGGTTTTGGGTATTCATTCTTTTTTCTATTTTCTAAACTTATATATCTAGAGAAAGGAATGAACTTCCAGACTCCAAAATCTCTTACATTGTTGTTTGTATTTGGAAACTTGGTATTTTGAAGGTGAAAAACTCATGGCTATGGAGGTGTTGGTTAAAAATATGGAAGGAAGGAGAAGTAGAACAAAAATGAGGTAAAACATGGTGAAACCACCAAGTGGCAGCGACAACCGCTACTACCGGAGCGGCAGTTGAACATAGAACAGGCTGTCGATGTATCCACTAATAGCTACAATGGCTCGTTTCGGGGCCACAGCCGTTGGTGCCATCGCCAGAAAAGTGGTTGTGGTGGTTCCTTGGTGGTGGTGCTAGGATTTGTCAAGTTAGGGTTTAATTTTAAGGTTTTGGGCTTTTCTTTGAAAATTCGGCCATTGGGTAAGGGCTTTCGTCTTAAAGATTGGAAATAAAAAACAAATTGACCCAAAAGATTGGACTTTTCATAGATTAGGCTACAAGGAAATTGAAGAATTGGACCGGAATATGGCCCAATGAAATGCTTTAATTCTTGTTGTAATTTAAATTCTTAGGATGATCCATAAGCGATTGTAATCCATTTAATTTGGCTTTTATTACTTTATGAATGATGAATGAATGGATAATTAGCATATGTCATGTAGATTAAATGAAACACCACTTGGTATGCTAAAATCATATGCATTAGTATTGTATAATGTTTTCATTAATCTAAATTGATTAGAAGTGGTTGAAAAATTATAGTTAATGATTTAGTGCCATTACAATTGTATATATTTGGACGATTATTTATTAAATGAGAAGTAATGGTTCAAAATAATAAATGGGATAAAGTTTATAGGCATGTATAAGCATGCGGCCTCCTCTATTGTCCAATTTGTTATTAAAATATGTATGTCTAGTATCAAATTATATCGGTCTCCCTACTAGAAGACTACATTATTTTAGACTAACTCAAATTTTATCTTGAAATAGAATATTTTTAAAATGGAACAATGGGATGATTATCCTATAGATAATATCTCATATATTTAAGATATTTTAAAATTATTAACGGAGGTTATTACACTTATATATGAATTTTTGACGGATTTCCTACAGAAGGTTCCAACAAAATTATTNATTACTCTTTTTTTTTTTTTTTTTTTAATTGTGACAAGAGATGCCTAACTCAATAAAATGAGTGAGAGGGTCCCAACCTTGCCGGTAATTGCATTGACCTCTTATAAAGGGCATGTTAAAAGTTGTATGGGTTTAAGGTCTTTGATTAAAAATATAGTTTTGGGTCTATATTTGCATACTCATATTATGCATCACACAAATATTCTTATTCATTTTATTAATATACTAATCATTAATTTTACAAAATATGTCGCTTAATCCATTATCAGTAATACTTAACAAAACCCAACTTGTGGGAGAAAAGTACATTGACTGAAAAATAAATCTTAACATTATTATTACCCCTGAAAAACAAAAAATTATTCTGATAGAAGTTTGTCCTGAAGCCCCTAAAAATGATTCCAGGAATCTGAAAAGATTGTATATGAAAAGTAACGTTATTCTGATAAGATGACCCATTGTTACATTTTGGCATCCATGTCAAATGTATTGCAATGGAAACATTAGAATATGGAAATTACTTTTGACACAATGGAAAGTCTTCAAGAGATATTTGGACATCAAATCCGACAAGTTGGACAAGTTTTCGTTAGGGCAATTATGAACACAGCATGAAACCGACACATCTGTGAGGGACCATATTTTAACCATGAATAGTCACTTCAATGCTGCAGAGGTTTTAGGAGCTGGCATTGATTATAATCTACAAAATGCGGAAATGTTTTGATTGTGATAGTCTGACCCTTTCGTCCTAAACCTTCTGGGTGGCAAAGGAGAAAATAAGAAAAAGAGGTCAAACAAAAAGAAAGATAGCAAGTCAAAAGGGAAGAAAACTACTGTCGATGGGAAACCAAAGGGAAAATGTTTTACTTGTAGACAAAAAGGTCATTGGAAGAAAAATTACCGAGCTAAAGGGAAGAAAGGTAAAAGCATTGCTCTATTCATCGAGTTGGGTGAGAGTATCGAGGCCCTTCAATTCGATCAAGGTGGCAAATATCCATCTCCAAGATTTTTAAGTCTATTTATCAAACAATGGGATATTGTCACAACCGAGTGCACCAAGGACTCCCCAACAGAATGGTGTTTCGAAAAGAAGAAATCAAACTATTTTAGATATGATAAGATCAATGATAAGTTATTCCACATTGCCTATTTCCTTTTGAGGACTTGCACTACAAGCATCCATTTACGTCTTGGATTTAGTACCATCTAAGTCAATTTCCAAGACACCTCTATAATTGTGGAATGGGCACAAGCCTAATTTGCTCGACATTCGGATATAGGGATTTTTGGCACATGTACTAAATGGAAAGACAATAAGATAGAATCAAGATCAAAGGTTTATGTTTTTGTAGGATATCTAAAAGGAACAATAGTTACCATTTTATAGTCATCTAGATAAGGAGGTATTTGTTCGTACAAATGCGACATTCTTAGAGGACAACTATATAGAAGAACACCAGTGTAATATTAAAATTCTATTGGAATAGGCAATGTTGTTCCAAATTTTTGCACAGAATCAAACAGTGATGACTTGGATCCTTCTACGGAACCAATGGTTACTGATGTGGTAAGTGAGGAAGATGCCCATAGAATCTCATGGACAAACAAAACCAGAGGTAGTAGAGAATGAGGCACATATTGTTGCACATCCACATACTCCTTACGATAGGGATGATGAGGAAGTTGGTGCTAACTAAGGGTAGGACCAAGCAATGGGAGGAGAGGAAGAACCTTTGGTCAGAAAGGATGATCAGACACCTTCAACCATTACTCATAGTGGGATGGTTATGAGACTATCTTCTAGGAACTTGCTCTATGAATATTCCTACTAGGTGATCTCAATTGAGCAAAAAAATAAAAAAGATCTCACTTTGTTTCAAAAAATGCGATGGAAGATGTAGACTTTAAACCATGGAAATTTGCCATGAACTCCGAGATAAAACCTATGTATTCCAACAAAGATTAAGGATCTTGTAGATGTACCTAATATTGTCAAACCTATATGGTGTAAGTGGGTTTATAAAAGCAAAAAGGGTATAGAAGGGAATGTTGAAACCTTCAAAGCTAGGCTAGCGGCTAAAGGTTTTTGCCTACAGAGAATGTATAAACTATGAAAAAACATTTTCATCGGTTGTCATGCTTAAATCTATTCGAATATTTTATCCATTGCCACTAACTGTGATTACGAGGTTTGGTAAATGGACGTCAAGAAAACATTTTTAATGAATGTCTTGATGAGACCATCTACATGATGCATCTTGAGGGGTTAATGAAAGAAGGCCATGAAGGAAAGTTTGCAAGTTGCAAAGGTCTATTTATAGACTCTAGCAAGCGTCCAGGTCTTGGAATGTAAGATTTTATCTAACCGTTAAGACATGATTTTGACCAAAATCTGGATGAACATTGTGTATACAAGGGAAGAAAGTATTTTTTTATTCTTTATGTAGAGGACTTTATACTTATTGAAAATGATGTAGGGATATTTTCATTTGTAATGAAATGGTTGCCAAAGCAGTTTGATATGAAAGATTTGGGATAAACTAGTTATGTTTTAGGAATCCGTATCTTACAAGATAGTAAAAAATAGATGGATAGCATTATCCCAAGATATATTGACAAGATATTATCTAGTTTAGCGATGTAAAATTCAAAAAAGGGACAACTTCCTTTTAGACATGAAATTCATCTATCTAAGAAGCATTCTACTGAGACTCAAATGAAGATAGATTACTTGAAGAATGTTTCATATGCTTCGACTATGGGGAGCATCATGTATGCTATGCTTTGCACTAGATTGAATATTTGTTATGTTGTGGCTATTTTTAGTCGCTATTAGTCTAATCAGGGATCGTAACATTAGATAGCAGTGAAGCATATACTCAAGTAGTTCAGAGAACGAGAGATGATATACTTCTATTCAGGACATGATCTGAATCCTATTGGATATACTAATTCCGATTCTCAATCCCATCATGATTCTAGGAAGTTCAAGTCGGGTTTAGTATTTATACTAGGAGGTAGAGCCATGGTATGGATGAGTATCAAGCAATCTTGTATTGCTGATTCCACCATCGAGGCAGAAAATGTAGCCGCTTGTGAGCTACTAAAGAAATTGTATGATTTAAGAAGTTTATTAGACCTTGATGTTGTACCTTTAGCAATAGAACCTACAACACTTTATTGTGATAATAATGGAGCGTTTGTCAATGCTGAAGAACTAATGAGCCATCAATGTGGCAATCATATTACCTTTTTAGAGAGATTGTTCATTGAGGACATGTAATGGTTAGAAAGATTGCAAGAGCAAATAATCTTACGGATCCGTTCACCAATAGCTTACCAGTTAAAGTTTTTGATAGGAATCTAGAGAGGATAAGTACTATTGATTTACATATACTCTAAAAGGGTAAGTGAGATGCTGTTAGTTTGATGCCATTTTGAGTAGTAATTTGTAAAACAACGTTATAAACTAACGTTTGTTATTCGTGTGTTTTTATTTGGAATAATTATAGCTTTCCATGATCATATAGGACGTCATAAATTGTATACTCAATGGTTCGAGTATATTAACACAAAATTTGTGATGTGATCAAAATATATCATTCAAAGTGGGTACATAAAGTTGAACGCTTTCTATTCATAAGATTGCATTATTCTTATTGAGATTTATCTAGATTTGAGATTAAGAACAATAACATGTTTTTGATGTACATTTAGCGGGATCATGTAGATGCCTCATTTTTTACTGCTCGGAATGAGATTTTACTCAATTATCAAACAAGTCACCTAAATCATGAGCGAGTACTTACTTTTGATTGCTAATTCAAGTTCTTTAAGGTACTAATGAGTGAAGTTTTAATTAGAAGATTGATCTCCGTGCTTCGGGATTCAGGTTGAAGTCGTTAGAGATCATATACTTCGAAGAGTGGAATCCGTTAATCATCATGATGAGATGATTGTCACTCAAAGGCATTTTTATAGGCAAATGAACCTGAGCTCAGTAGTTCAATGACGAGATCGTTGGACTCTATGTTGTAATTTGTTAACAAAGAGTTTACCTTATGACAATGGGACTTGGAGGGTAATACATGTTGAAGGGCAAAACGATCATTTTGTTGATTTCAACATATTGATAGTCAAATAAGGGTTGACTTGTGAAACGATAATAGGAGGTGATGGTACTAAACCCGAGCTCTAACTTGACCCACTTTGCCTGGGCTTATCAGCCCATTCTGACAACTCGAGCAAGCTGACCTCAGCCCAGTAATTTTGGGCCACCTCCAAGGTCGGAGCCCAAGCAGGTTGGGCCCATTATTTGGATGGTTCCTCATCCCCTAACCTATGAGTTCAGCTCCCATCACACATGTACATGGAATACTAATTCAACTTAAATACCAACCCCCAGATTACCATAAAATTTTACCTTATTGTATGATCCTTACACAACACAAATACCTTTAATAAGGGAAGTTCAATCCTTTTAGGACTCCACTTCCAATATCTTTAAATACCTAACCTAGTCTCATTATTCAGGTACATTTTTCATAGCATTCAGTATAAGTTTCTTTTGAGCACTTGTCTGACTTAAGCATCGGAGGGGTGACGAGGACACACCTCGATGTCTTCGTTTCAGGTAATGAAGATCAGATCGCATGGAGTTCTTCCATTCGGTTTGGGTTTACCCAGGTACAATCCCTCAGTTCGAGATCCATTGCAATGGACTGAACTAACCTGGTAAGGATTATTCAGGAAGGAATTATAGCAGAAGTGCTTCAGAAGTCCCATGCAGCAACATGATTCACCCTGAACACACCTTTCACCCCCAAAGTTTTGTTATATCCCTTACCGGATTAATTCAAGTACCCTCGGGTAAATGAGTATGACGGGATGATTGATCCCATCAACCACCTCAAAATATACACCGACATCATGAACCTATAAGTTGCACTCTACGATGTGATGTGCAAGGCCTTCCCTCAAACAATAACAAATGCTGCAAGGGATTGGTTTTCTACATTATAGCCCAACTCCATATCTTCTTTTTCGGACTTGGCTGACAAGTTATCTACATTCTTCGTAAGTAGTAAGCATATCAGGAAGACAGTCGCATAACTCATGCAGATGCTCCAGGGACCCAACGAGACTCTTCGCAATTTCATGACAAGGTTTAATAAGGAAAGACTTCTGATCCCAGACCTACATATCACAATCGCGGTCTCAGCTCTTACATATGAAGTGAGGTGTGAGGCACTTAAGATGTCCGTATCAAAAACTCCTCCCAAGTTAATAACCGACATGCTTACCAGGGCTGAAATTACATTAATATGGAGAAAATGATGTTTCCAAGAAGAGATGCTCCACCCGTAAAGAAGCCAGATTTGAAGAGACCCCATCAAGCCAGTCAAGCCAAGAAGCCCCGTCGACGTCCTTCACCCAATTGAACACCATGAAGTCGTATGTTCTGATGGAGATCAAGGACCTCAAGGAGTTGAAGTGGCCTCTCAAGCTACAATCTCATCCTAAAGCTCACGATGAGAGTAAATATTGTGACTTTCATAGAGATCATGGCAACATAATGGAAGGGTGCTTTGCCCTGAAGTAGGAGATCGAGTCCCTCATCAGGAGAGGTTTTCTAGGTACGTATATAAGTCAAGACAAGCCTCCTCATAACAGTCAGAATAAGGGGAGGCCTCCCAGCGATAGAAAGGATCAGCAACCAATCATGGGTACCATCAACATCATTATCGGAGGAACGGCCTCACGAGGTAACTCTAGCAACAGGTGTAAGCAGTACGCATGACAATACCCCTTGCTCTTGAACATGGACATGAGCGGTATAGAAAAGATAACTTTCAGAGCAAAGGACTAGGAAAGCGTATCTTTTCCACATGACGATGCCCTAGTTATATCAGCAATCATCGCTAATTTTAATGTGAAGAGGATCTTGGTAGACAATGGTAGTGTGGCAAACGTGTTGTCACATGAGGCTTTCAGGAAGATAGGTATTTTAGCTGAGCAGCTCAAACCGATTAAAACCCCCCTTCAGGGTTTGGAGGTGGTATTGTCATTCCAGAGGGTGTTGTTAGTTTATCTCTTACCTTGGGATCAAAGGGGTAGTAGGTTACGACATTCCGGGTTGTCCGTACTCCTATGGCCTACAATGCCATACTAGGAAGACCATTATTGAATGAGATCGAGGCAATTGTCTCAACATTTCACTTAGCAGTAAAATTTCGTACAAGCAAAGGGATCAGAGTGGTTCGAGGAAGCCAAGCAGTGGCAAGACAGTGTTATATGACCAATGTTAGGTAGATCAAGATGGATGTCATGCAGTTATTGAAGGTGGAGCTCGAACTCGACCACTGGGAAAAACTCGCGCCAGTTGAGAAAATGGATGAGGTCAAGCTCGAGCTAGAGCCTGGCAGGAAAGTGGCTATTGGTTGAGGTCTTGATGACATAACCAAGGACAAGCTCATCAGCTATTTAACTTGCAACATTGATGTATTCGCCTGGAGTGTGGACAACATGCCTGGAATAGACCCCGCTATTGCAGTACACAAACTGAATGTAAACCTCGGTGCAAGACCAATAGAGTAAAGGGGGAGTCAGTTTGCACAAAAAAGACAAGAGGTCATACGAGATGAAATTGCAAAACTCATTAGGGCCAACTTCATACGGGAGGTCTAGTACCCTGATTGGCTCACCAATGTGGTCCTAGTCAAGAAAGCTAACGAAAAGTGGTAAGTCTGCCATACCCCAAGGACAATTATCCTTTACCCCGAATTGATAATCTTGTGGACATCACATCGGGTCACAAGTTATATAGCTTTTTGGATGCTCTGGGTACCATCAAATTCTAAGGTCGATAGAGGATCAGGAGAAGACCTCATTTATGGCAAACTCGGCCATCTACTGTTACAGGGTCATGCCATTTGGGTTAAAAAATGTAGGAGCTATATGTCAAAGACTTGTCAATAAGGTCTTTGCCAACATGATAGGGAAGAATATTGAGGCCTAAGTTAACGTCATGGTTGTTAAAACTAAGCAGGTGGACTGTCATGTTACTGATATAGAAGATGTCTTTGCTACACTACGAAAGTACAATATGGAGTTATATCCCGTTAAGTGTGCGTTTGGAGTAGCATCCGACAAGTTCTTGGCATTCGTGACCACCCATAGGGGAATAGAGACCAACCCTGACAAGATAGAAGCCTTGGTTTCAATTGAACCACCAAAGTGTAAGAAGGATATACAGAAACTAACAGGTCGAGTTACAGTACTGGACAGGTTCGTATCTTGGGCAGCAGACAGGTGCTTCCCATTTTTCAAAATCCTAAGAGGTAACCAGAGTTTTGATTGGGATATCGGATGGCTGATGAGTACTCGAAAGAGACGGAAAATCGGAGTGATAAAAGGAGATAAGGTTATCAATAGGATAAGTCGGCACAGTCAGGTCAGTAGGTTGTACATGCTCAGATGAAACATAAGACCTACTATGGGCAATGGTACTGTGGCCAATCGATCGAGAAATCCGCCTCGAGAAAACTGACTCCTAAGGCTATCACTAAGCGGTATATCAAACACGCATAGGACAGCCCAACCCTCGTCCCAATAGTACAGAAGGCCCTCAAAATCTGCTGGCATATGAAGGAAGGCAAATCAATGGAATCACCATGTAGAAGGGCATAAAGAAAATGAGCTTTCTCCATCGATAATGAAGAAGTGTGGAAGATAGGCCATAGATTCGTGCACAGAATGCGCAACATATTCTGGCACTCGATCGGAAAAGAACCAGTGCTAATCGCACCTGGACCTCCCTCCAACGGTGTGTTAAACACCGTCAAATGGACTAACGAGTCCGTCGAAAGTGAATCTGGAGTAAGGTAGGGAAAGGAGGTGGACGACCCGAGGAATATGAATAAGACTCAAGATAATATCCGGAGTAATATTAATTGTCCTATCCCAAAGGAAAATCCTAAAAAGTCGAAGCACCATCATGGATGTTAGCGTAAAACTCCTGTACTAAAAAACTTGGTGGGGATACTAACTCTACCAATAAAGGCTCCCAACCTCGACAAATGAAAATAGCGACAAGGTCGGGAAAGAGGTCAGACATACTGACCTCGCGCTCAAAATAGTGACCAAAAGACGTTTTGGGCGACAACGAAAATGAACCTAGACCTATTATAGGAAGTAGAGGTATTAGATGTCGAAGGGGTTGTGCGTGCTCTTTTAGGCGGCATCTGAAAAAAATGAAACACAACTTTCAAACCTCGATATAAAATGAACTAATGCAAGATATGCGTGATATGCATAAATGTACGCAAAATGAGACAAGTATAATAACATGCAACGTGCCCTAACATGAATGCATGACGACATGCAGTGATGCCTAGACATAAGTGACTTGAAGACATGATGCATACTGTGATGTCTAGACATAGGGACGTGATGTCTGACGAAGTGACGTGACATCATGATGTGGTGATGTGACCTCACCGTGTGGTGTCAATATGAACACACGAATCCAACACACAAACCGACACCTACAAGCCGCACACTCCAACCAACACCATGCAATCCCAAACGAATTCAACTATGCAAAGATAAGAATCGTTTCATCAAAACGAACTCCTAAAAACATCCAAACCAACGAACTCAACCTCAACGACCCAAATCACCAACCACATTCACAACAACCACCAATCCACAGGCTAATACTAATGCAACCCAATCACTTAACAATGCACAACCAAATGAATGGAGAATATGAAAAAAAAAATATCAAAATCAAGCCAAAATGGCCCAACAAATCCAAGTTACATTGAAAAGTTGTACAAAATGTCATGAAATGATATGAGAATACATAAAACGAGTAACGCAACAACAAAACCTAAACAATAATGAACAATCATCGAAAAAATATAAAGAAAATCGCAAAAATTAGTGAAACCCACAAATTTCGAAATTTACCTTTGAAACTCATTGATTTGATGAATAAATAGCTCAAACAGGTGACTTGGGGTGATTAAAATGATGGATAAGCAAAAATTTTGAGTGGATAATGAAATTTAGAGAGAAATCAAGTGAATAATGGGAAGAAAATGCATAAAAACCCTAGAAGAAAGACTTGAAAATTCAAATTTACGGTCTGTTGCTTGAGGTTCACTCGAGCGATAAGCGAGCGAGGCAGCTTCTGTTGCTGTCGCTCAAGGGTGTTCCAGTGATCAGATGGCGAAAAGATAAATGACAGAAATAGCACTAAAAATTTAAAAACTAAGAAAAATAGCATTTTTACAAAAAAATTTCACCAATAATACGTTAATTTAAACAACTCAAGCTCTCAACAAGTTGATAATTAAAATCAAACATGTAATCACAAGTCGAGCAATATCAGAAAGAGTTTCCCACATACCCATTTAAGTCCAAGATGAAGTAAAGTGTATAAATGATTCATGTGTGTTAAGTATCACTATTTTCTCGTGAAAATGACTCCAAACCTTAAATTTGTGAGAAATGATATGAAAACATCACTGTTAAATAAGTATGATTTCTACTGATGAAAGTCAAACCCGAATAAATTATAGGACTTGAAAATGAGCTCAAATATATGATAAATCTTCTTGTCTCTCCCTAAATTTGAGCATATAATATTTTTATCGCTTTTCTTGTAAATAATATCTTATGTGTAGACTTTTATCCATTAAGTGACTAAATTGACCCTTGTAACGAGTTTTAGGCCGATTAACCCAAATTGGATGACCATAGCTATCAGGTCATGAAAAATCCCTTGGGCTTAAACTACTCGAGTCAAATAGGATTCGAACAACATTATAAGATGAACCAAATAGGTATAAACATTTTTTTTTATTTAACAATGCAATACTGCATGGGGACTATCACGAACTAATGTCATCTAAATGTAGGTCAATTCACGCTAAAGGTTACCCTACTAACATATGACTGCCATTCTAAATCTCACACACACGGTCCAGACTCACTTACAAGATCATTGTGTGTGCAATGCAAATGATTACATGACGACACATATACAAAATACTCCATATTAAACCGAACAAAGCAATGAAAATAACAGTGTAAAACAGATAAATGCTTACTTGGTCATCCATAATATGTCTTAAGATCATAACAATGTGTTGTGCTAAAAAAATATTTTAGTATTCTTCCCATTTTCC
>CAIGRO010152259.1:0-12234 GCA_903798355.1 Fraxinus baroniana | reverse complement strand
ACTAGCTACACCTCTCACATTCCAAATGATGACACTCATCTGGATGTACGTGAAGAAGTATTCTGCGACCGACTCCTGGTCATCATCCTAGGTAGTGAATTGTCAGTAACTTTCGAATGTCTCTTCCGGCCTATTAGGACAAAACCATCATCCTCTGTCCAACCATCCTGACATGTTAAATCATCAAAAGAAGATCTGCAAAAAGGATCTTTCTGATGAACTTCAACTTTAAGGAAACCCCATGAATTCGATTGCTCTGTAGAAAGAGGAGCCTCCATATTATGCTGACACTGTGCAATAGGCACATCTGTACTACTAAAACCCTGTGGCCTCTCGAGCATATCCATCAATAGAGGGTCAAAGTATGTAGGAGTAACTGGCATAGAAGCACAACTGACAGGGACCGAAGCCTGAATACCTGAATGATCAACTGATATAACAACAGGTGGACTCTAAGGAGCAACCATTTGAGGAGCAACTGTAGGATGATCTAGCGGTAAAGAAATAGTAGTCTATGGATCAGTGATACTAGTAACATGTGGAGCAGTAAAAGTAGTAACTGTTTGTGATGTAGCAACAGTGGTGCCCATAATAATGGGAGGAATAGAAGTAATATTCTCGAAAGTGGAATGAGAAGTCACATCGGATGGCCCAACCTGTCTCTTCTGATTGTGCTTAACTGGCATCCATCTCTGGTGAGGCGCAATCACAGTTTCCTTTCCCTTATCCTTAACCGATGCTGATGGTTTAGAAGCATGATCAACACCTAAAGGGGGAGCCGATGGTGGAGGATGATGTAAGTTACTGAGCATTCTTCCTCCATATGTCCAAAATGTCTACATTGAAAACAAAAATCCGGAACCTTATCATAAACAACAGGGGGCCAATAACCACCCCATTTTTCCCTTTTAATCCAAACTCTGTCAGGGAGTCTACATTCCAAGTCAACCTTAATACATACCCTGGCTTCACTAGGGCGACGAAGATCAGAAGTAGCTTCGTCAATGTGAAGTGAAAGTCCGATAGCTTTAGCTATAGCTAATAGTACACTCTTAGCCCGAAAATGAATATGAAGTAAATGAAACGACACCCAAATAGGAGCAATAGGAACCTCATAATGTGGACTGAAACTAGGAGTCCATTTAAAGACACGCATAGGGCATCCATCAATATACCAACTGGGTTTGAGGAATATCGTAAATAATCATCCTCGTGCTCCATATGAGTAATAATGTGTGCATCATCAATAAGTCCAATCTCATAATCACCAATAAAGCCGAAATGCAAAAACTTTTCATGTACCTTATACATGGAGGGGTTGCGAAGCACAAATTTACCAACAAGCGTAAATCTGTAGACCTCAGCAAAGAATTGCTCATCTAATTCATCAAAGAACACAACAGGCTCACCATGGTGGATATATGGTTCCTTGGTAACCAAACTACGATGTCTGGAGTCCTCAAAGGCACGAAGGATGTGCGCACATGATTTCTTCTGACTCATTTTTGCCTGTGTAATCGCGAGTTTGTAATTGAGTGCTGCATCATAAGATCGAGGAGCTTGGGAAGCTCCCGCAACTCCAGATGAAGGAACAAGTGGTTAAGCAAAGTTCTGAGCCAGCAAGGGAGAGCCAGGTCTATTCTGCACGTTTCTGGTCACCTTAGTCTGAGTCAGAGATCCATTTCCCAATTTGAATGTGGCATGATCTATTTTGAATGAAACCCGTGGAGGGGGTTCAAAGTTAGAGATAAGTGTCTTCGAGCTATTGGTCAATTGTAACACTGAAGTATGAACCTTGATATTCACTCATCTGCATGACTGGGTAGCCATTCTTGATGACGATGAAAACCAAAATGAAGAATCTGATGAATCACTAGGAGTCTAGGCTAAATCGGAAACAATACAATCTTCTCATCCTATGTATTTTGACAAAAAATTAACTTAGGTAACTATCTTTATCAGATTCTTATGCTCAATGTATAACATTAAACCTAAAAATAAAATACAGATTATTTTTACCATTACTGCCCAAAACTAATTTTCATGTATCTTTCAACTAAACATATACTCCTATTATATGTCTATATTATGCATTATCATTGTACATCTCTTTATAATTAGAATAGTTCCATTTTACTTATCAATCTTATTACCTCTTCAATCCAGTAAATCTATTTGTTGCTTAGGTTGTATCAAACGATCTCATAAATTTTATGAAAAACCTTATGTTGGTATTGTTTTTTTTTTTTTGTCTCTTTCTAATTATTGCAACCTACATCTATGTTTTTAATTTGACTGCAGGGAGCTTTTGTTTCATTTCTGCATCAGCTCAGTAAAAAAGAAACCTGATGAAATTATGCCCCACCATTTGGCCCTCATTAAAATTATAATTCAGTTTTCTCTCTTCTTATTAACCATATATTATCCAATAAAATAATATTACACCTAATCCCAAAATGTTTTCTTTTCTTTTAACCACATATTTTTCAAAAAAAAAAACTATTCCAACCATTACAGTTTCAAGTAACGGAGGCTATATTTTGAAATACATTATTGTATTCCAAATTGTAATAGAAATCCTCCTGTAAATTTGAACTTTCCTCTTATGACTTTCCCATATGGTGTTTACTTCTCCTTCTTGGTTTCAATTCTTGATTGATTGTTACATCTTTATGAAACATTATTTATTTTATACAAATGTGGGGGAATTTTATAATGCACATGTCCACCAATCATTAAAATTAAAGACACTAATATTACTTTCAAAATAACACATTCTATGCATTGCATGGGCAAAAAAGTAGTATTAAAAAAGAATGATGTTGATGTCCAAACTTAAATGTAACCACGGACCCACTTCTCGAGTAATTAAAAATGACTTAAAGTGTGAAATCTCCAAAACTTTGATTGAAAGCTGTCCATTGGTTATCTAGCCAGCTTAGTCACCAGACTATCGTTGTCAGACAACGTTATCGTAGTAAAATTGAGAGTATTCCATAATAATGTTGCCATGACCGGGCCACAGACTATGTCCTAGGTGAAGCGAGGACTTAATCAATTGAACTCAATAATCAATCAAAACCCTTCAAAAAGGACGGTGATATACAAATCGAGTTCAAAAACTATGGTATGATGTGACTAAAGGCAACACTCTTGTTGTTATGTCTACAAATAGTGACAATGGGGACAAAGGTCATGCTAAGCCACTCTATGTAATACACTACCAAAAACATTTATAATGAGAATTACTCTTTTCTTTATTATATTCAATCAGTTATTCTGTCAAAATTTCTCTTAAATTGAACTAAAATTGTCACGTTAGTTTTACTCATCAACAAATGATAATAAGTTGAAGAAAGAGAGAAAAAATATTGATTTTTTCATATCATGATGGCTCTAGAGTTCATAGAATGAAAGAGTAGAGGAAAATATTGAAGAAAAAGAGAAATATTATGAGATTTTGTATTTGTAATTTTTTCTTAAAAGTCAGTAAGTGAAAGTTTTTTTTATAAAAATCATTGACATTTTGAATACCCTTGACATTTCATGACTTTTAAAAGGTCTTGATTTAGGGCTAACTTGGTAGTGCTTTTGAAAAATCAAGGTTTGCTTTTGAGACTAAGAAAAAGCTTTTAAACATATATCAATAATTTTTTGAAGTATTTTTTTTTGGGTAGAAGAGATTTTAGAGAAAGTTGTCATATGTAACTTACTCAGAAAGCTTTTCTATAAGAAGTAAAAGTCTTGTCAAACAGACCCTAAAAATTAAATGACTTTTAAGGGTTTTTAAAAAGTATTGATTGAATATAGTTAAATTTATAAAAGTCTTTGAAAGTCTAAATTGAATATTTCCCTAAGAAATTTGTATGCATGAAGAAAGAGATAAAGATAAAAGTGAAAAACCGTACACTTTTCAAATAGATAGTCTTGAAATGGTTTGTCCGAGTTTAGAATTTAAAGTAATTGTTAGGACTTATGTTATATTAACAGTTTTTTAGACAAATTGATTATTATAAAAGAGTTGTAAAAGTCAATGAGTCTTTTATGTATAGATAAATTAAGAGTTTTTGTGTTTGAGTATGAAACATGGAGAAATATTCATCGGACTAACTGATGCTCGAGCAAAAAATGCAGAATCATTGTCACCCGACTCTCGCTGCCTGTTGCTCGAGCGACGACATTTTTCGAGAAACTCTAGTTCACAATTTTTAAGAGTTATATATATCATATACTATCCAAATACCTTTTATTATAAATACCGAGTGCTTATTACTTTTTCGGTATGGTTGATCATTACAGTACATCCTCATAACATTATTCCAAGATCCAATGACATATCCTTGCATTGAGATTAAACTTTTGATTATTGAGATCAATCAACCACAAGTTGTGAAAACACATAAAAAACAAATAATCCAAAACACCAACTTCTTTAATATAAACAAGAAGGTACTTTCTCAATAATTTTTAGAGATTGCTAGAAATTGAGGGAAGTTGGACCAGAAGCGCATGAATAGTACAAGAACAAAGTGTTTTGGTGATCCATAGGAGATAGATAATTCCAAAAGATCGGGAGTAGGTATGAGTGAAGCACGTTCCAACGGATTTGGAGATTGCAGGAATTAGATCAATGAGTCTAGTGAGTGTTCTAGGTTGGATCATACTATAATTTCTTATAGTCTATAGTGAATACTATTGGCTTGGTCCCAGAGTTTTTATATAGTTAAGGGTTTTCTCCGTCATCAATTCTTTGTGTTGTTTATATTATTGATTTCATACAAAAAGACATTTGAACATATGATACTTAATTCACATGAATTGGATCTAAAGTAATTATTTTCGTGGCTTGTTGCAATGTTAACCAACATGATTTTAATTCCATGTTATTCACATATTCATCCCCCTCTAGGTGATTTCAAAGTCGAACTAGTAACTTTCAAGTGGTATTAGAGATTAATAGCGATCCTTGACCTAAAATTATTTTTAGATGAGTCAATTAGTTTCTGATTCGAGATCTGAGTGTGACATGGAAATTCGGGAGGCTTATGACCAATTGTTTGAAGAGTGCCTTAAGTTGAAAAAGCAAATCGCTCTGCTTTTTAAAAAAATTGAATAATCGTGAATTAGAAAAGGAGAGTTGTAGCCAAATTTGAGGAATCCATTAAAAGTTTGAATGAATTAAGAGTTGAGAAAGAGTATTTAGTTGTTAAGGTTAAATCTCTTATAAGTGATCTAGAAAAATCAAATACCCAGCTCTAGTCTTTTTTTTAGCGGGTCTAAGAAAATTGATAACATTACAGGTTTGAATAAAAAAATTTGGGATAGAAGAGATGTAGGCTTTAATAAAACAAATTCCCATATTGCTTCTTCAAAAAATAAGTTTGTACCTACCTCGAACCCTATGGTTCAAAACTTGAGACCTAGAGTTACTCTAGTCATCCCCACGTGTCACCATTGTGGTAAGGTTGGACACATGAGATCTAAGTGTCGTAAGCTCTTGAATAGGAATAAGACAAAGAATATAGGTATATGAGGACCGAAATCATCGGTGCAACATAGATTTCCTCCCCCTAACGTTCAAAATTTGAAATCTAGGATTGTTCCTAAATTCATTCCCATATGTCATAATTGTGGTGTTTTAGGTCACATTAGACTTAAATGTCGTAAGTCCTTGAATAGGAAAAATAAATAAGATCTAACTAGTCATGTTAGATTCTTGACTAATAAAGTGAGTCATTCGGCTGAGTTGATCACTCAATTGACTAAGATCACATATTATTCTAAGAAATTTGGGTAAAAAAGAATGAACTCACAAGTCAACGCAATGGTTTATATCGCGGTATTGCTCGCATTGCTTTTCATGGTAAGAGTGTTTCTGTGCCTCATTGAGTAGGTAGTTAGGTACATGCATCTGCATTATTCATGGTATCTACATATTCATGTATGCACTCTAAAAATTTTCCTTATTTGTTTTGCATTTTATTTATTATCTTGAAAAATTAAAATAAAAAAAAAGGAAAGAAAACGATTTTCTCTAATTTTTGGACATGTTATTTTGCTATCAAGTAGTAGTTAGGTTCATAATTGGTAGCTAAAATTTTCATTAATTTGTTTATAACTTGTTTGGAGTACTTGGTATGGGTTATTACATGTATCTTATGCACTATACACATTAAACTCTTGTGAGTGGATTTTGACCGCGTGTTTGAGATTTAGGATGATGATCATCTGTGTGGTGAATTGACTTTAAATATGGAATGACCTTTAAACTAGTTAACCTAAACTCTTGTATATTTTCCTTAAAGAAATATTACTATTGAGTTTTAAAGAATTTTTTTGAATTACATAAAATGTTTTGAGACAATCTTATACTTTTTTCCGTAGCCTATATGACTTGAGTGATTAAGCCTGTAGGGGTACTTTAATACCTTGTGCCCAATAAGTCATCTGATTTTGGAGTTATCGGCATAAAACTCATTACAGGGGTCATGTAGAAAGTCTAATGAAGAAGAGCTTGCACATAAAGTTTGAAAATTAAAAGAAGAATATACATATATATTTGATCACCGATAAGGGGAGAAAGAAAAAATTATTCTATTAATTCTGAGTTTTTTTTAAATTTATAAAGGTCTTAGTAACACTGAGTTTGATTTCATATTTTAAAGAATATATTCGTTTACCAGTGATTTTTTGCACGTCATTTCTCATTGATTCAAGGTTTTGAGACTTGTTTACATTAGTTTAATAGCACTTTTCACACAAGAAGGGCTTATAGAATTTATTCCATTAGGTTTAAAATAAGTTATGTGGGAAGAGTTTACTTGTTTATGAACTATGTATGTATAAGGAAGCAAATAACTGTTCATAGTGATACAGTTGAAAATTTATGAAAAATTCAAAAAACAGTTGGTCACAAAATCGGAAAATTTTTGTTCTCCTTTACATGTTTTTACATCATTATACATGTGTATTTTTTTTCGTTCTTATCCGTGTTTGATATGATTATTACTTGCATTTCCTTTGTTATTCATGATAAAAAGGGGGAGAGGTGTGTATTTATTTTAGCGAATTGATTATATAAGTTAAGGGGGAATTTTAAAATTTTTGATTGATAGATGACTTAGGGGGAGTCATTTGATATATTTGCTGAAATTTTATTATTGATATAGTGTTTTTTTTTTGTCTATATTGATATAAAATTCTATGGTTTATTTCTAAGTTTAAAATTCACATGATATTGCATGCTTTGATGTTGCACTTGTTTTATTATGTTTTTTTATTTAGCTTAGTCATATGATTTTAGTTTTGATAGTTTCCTCTTGCTTTTCGCGTGATATTGTGGTTTTGATAGTTTCCTCTTATTTTTCTTGTGGTATTATGGTTTCATGTGTTTTAGGAAACATGTTGACAAAGTATTGAAGAAAATTTTTGGAAGTTTATTTTTGGGCAGTTTTGGATTTTTTGACTTCGAAATAAATATGATTTTATCACGGAATGTCAAATGGGGAGACTGTTAAGTCCAAATTATAAATGGCAATTTCCTTAGTTAAAATTATGTCCTAATTGAATTGTATTAGGAGTCTATAAAGTTGTAATCAAAGTCAATATAGGAATTATTGAGTCCTAATTATAGCAAAAGAGTTGGGGTTGGTAATATAGTTCTTGTATGAGTCCGAAATGTTCAAGAAGATCACATATGATTATTAGAATGCAATTAGAAATCTAAAGAACGTCAAAGAGCCTCAGTTATGCTCCAAATTCTTGTTGACCTATGGTCAAACCGTATGTTCTAATTATAACAAACAATTTTTGTTTATCTCTAGTTTAATCTTTAATTTGATTACATGTTGGCAAATTGAGACAAAACCATTGAACGAGAAGTTGTCAATCATTGAAGCTCAAATGAAGATCGATTGAGCTCTCATGAAGACATGCTTTACATCTTTTCAAATCAAGCAACAAATCGAGCACTCACGCCAAATTGATCGAAGACTTTGTAACTTGATTTCTCTTGGCTCGGTTGTAAAGGACACTTTAATTCTTAGCAATGACACTTCGATCTCAAGTAGTGATTTTCTCGTACTCGACACAATTTACGAGACGAAAATGTTTGCACAAAATTATTTTTCAAAGGGAAGTTTTTTTTCCAACCTATTCCTTGAAAATTATCAAAACAAACTTACATTGAAAAATCAAGTAAAACATTATTGATTGAAAACAAAACAAAAAGGAAAATGATCCAGAAGAACTCTGGTTATCTGGATGTCCGGTTCGCCAGCAATGGTCACTTTTTTACTGTTCTGACAGATTTGCTATAACAGTAAGTTGGGTCGTCTGGTTCTGATCCAGATGTCTAGATGGTCGTCCGTTTGGATAGAAACTTTGGCGTTTTTCAACTGCTATAAATACCAACTCACCTACCATTTGAAGAATAACTTTTGAGCATTCAGTTTGATACTATTTGAGCTAACATTGATCGCTTATATCATTTATTATCAAATCATTTTTGCTCTTGAAATGTCTTTGATCAAAACTAATTCTTTAAAATCATTTTATACATCAAAGATTTATTGGAAGGCTAGGATGATGATCTATATTCAATCTATTGATTATAATATTTGGGAAATAATTAAATGTGGTCCCTATGTGCCTACAAAGACTATTAAGATCAATGGAATACCCGATCAAAGTATTCCTAAATTTAGGAATACGATGAAGAAGATAGAAGAAAATTGTCATTAAATGTTAAGGCTAAAAAATTGCTTTATTATGCACTAGATAAAAATGAATTTAATAGAATTAACACATGTGATTCGGCTTGTGATATTTGGCATACTTTCGAAGTTACTCATGTTAGGACAAGTAAGGTTAAGGAAACCAAAATAAATATGTTAGTTAAAGAATGAAAATTTCTTTATGAAACAAGACGAGGAATGGAGCCCTATATGAATGTTGATAGAAAACACCAAGGATGTGAAAACATATTCTTTGGGAGAACTTTATGGAACATCGATGTCCTATGAACTCAACAATGTCGAAATCAAGGAGAAGAGGAGAAAAAGCAAAGATGAATCAAAAGAGGCTCCAAGACGACAAATTTCTCTAAAATCGACAATTGAAGAAAAAATAACAAACAACAACATGAGTGATGAAGAGTTCAATGATTTAGTCCTTGTAAAAAAATGGAGAGGATCCCGAAACAATAGAAAATTTCGAAGGAGGGATGACAAAGGAGAAGAAATAAGCAAGAAAATTGTTTGCTGCGAGTGTGATAAACCTGGTCACAAAAGAACCGAGTGCCCGAACAAAAAGAAGAATATCAAGAAAAAGGCACTCCAAGCTACTTGATATGATAATGACGACAAAGACCAAAATGAAAGCGATAGTCAAGACGAAATCTCCAACATGTGCTTCATGGCGCTTGAAGATGAGGTAAGCTCGAAAGGAAAGTGTTCTTATGATGAATTATCTAGCTCTTTGATGATTTATTTGAAAAATCTTGAAAAACTTGCCTTGAGTTACTCCATTCTTAAAAAGAAAAATTATTTATTAAAAGATGAAGTAAAGAAGTTTTTGGAAAAATGAAAAGAAAATGTTGATTACAATTTATTAGTTAAAGAAAATTCCTCCTTAAAAGAAAAAGTTGAAGATTTGACAAAAATCATTCATAAATTCACCGAAAGAAAGAGAAATTTGATTTAATGTTTGGAAATCAAAAATGCGTTCTGACAAAGGGGGAATTGAATTCAAACCTTTTTTTGAAACAAAAACCTCTCAAAAATATGTTTGTTAAAACTTCAAATATCACTTGTACCTTTTGCAACAAAAGTGGACATGTTGCTTTTAATTGATAACTAAAAAGAAGTTATTTTTTGAAAACAAAAATAAGTGAATTAGAGAATCCCAAAATCTAACTACCAAGGACCCAAGTTTGAATGAGTACCAAAAGTCAAAAATTAGATTATGCTTGTAGGTACCGAAAAAAACGAAGTGCAAATGATTCTTGGATAGTGGATGTTCAAAACATATGACCGGAGATAGATCACTACTATCAAACTTCAAAAAGAAGGATGGAGGCCATGTAACATTTGGAGACAAAGCAAAAGGAAATATTATTGGCATTGACAACATTGGTAATCACTTATCTCCCTCTATTGAAAAAGTGCTATTAATTGATAACTTCAAATATAATTTGCTAAGTATTAGTCAATTATGCGATAAATGTTACGATATTAAATTTGATTCTTCCAAATACCTAATTAAGGATGTTACATCAAAAGAAGTGATTTTTGTAGGAAGCCGAAATAATGATGTTTATATCATAAATATTGAATATGAAAATAGTAAACATTGTTTACTTGGGATAAATGATGAAACGTGGCTATGACATAGAAGATTAGGCCATGTTAAAATGGTTCTTATTTCAAAAATTTCCAAAAACTATTTTGTGAAAGGATTGTCAAATTTGAAATTTGAAAAAGATAAAATTTGTGATGCATGTTAATTCGAAAAGCAAGTGAAAAGTTCTTTCAAACCAAAAAGTTTCTCCCCAACTACAAAATCTTTGCAACTTCTCCACATGAATCTTTTTGGACCTTCAAGAACGACTAGCTTAGGCAGTAAACATTACGCCTTCGTTATCGTTGTTGATTTTTCAAGATTTACATGGATCATATTTTTAAATGTAAAAGATGAAGCTCTAAAAGGTTTTAAACATTTTTGTAAAAATGTTGAAAATGAAAAGGGCTACACTTTTATGACTATTAGAAGTGATCATGGTGGAGAGTTTGACAACCTTGCTTTTGATGAATTTTGTAACGAAAATGGATATGAACATAATTTTTCGGCTCCTAGAACTCTTCAACAAAATGATGTAGTAGAAAGAAAGAATCGTACATTGCAAAAAAATGGCTAGGACCATGTTAAATGAAAATAATTTACCTAAGTACTTTTGGGCCGAAGCCATTAATACCGCATGCTACATTATAAATAGAGTTTTGGTAAGTTGATAGAAAACCAAAACTCTTTACGAGCTTTGAAAAAATAGAATTCCCAACATTAACTATTTCAAAATGTTCGGGTGCAGATGTTTCATTCTAAACACAAAAGATAATTTGGGCAAATTTGACTCAAAATCCGATGTTGGAATTTTTTTAGGATATTCATTGACTAGTAAGGCTTATAGAGTCTTCAACAAAAGAACTATAGTTGTTGAAGCATCCATGCATGTAACTTTTGATGAGACTAACCTTCTTGATCACGAGAAAGGTATTTATGATGATGTAGGTTTGAAAACTCCTTTCGAACAAATGAATATTCNAGTAAGGCTTATAGAGTCTTCAACAAAAGAACTATAGTTGTTGAAGCATCCATGCATGTAACTTTTGATGAGACTAACCTTCTTGATCACGAGAAAGGTATTTATGATGATGTAGGTTTGAAAACTCCTTTCGAACAAATGAATATTCAAGATCAAAGCAAAGGAATGTCAAATGAAGAACAATCAAAGGAGCACAATGATCAAGAAAGCGGAGAAAGGCCAACCGAAACACAAAGCGATCCCACATTACCGAAGGATTGAAAATTCGTTTTATCTCATCCAAAGGAGTTAATAATAGGCAACCCATCAAATGTTATAACTACTCGAACCTCTCTTAGAAATCATCAGGTAGTTGTGCATTCATCTCATAAATTGAACCTAAAATTTTCATAGAAGCCGAGTTTGATGAATTTCGGATTCTAGCAATGCAAGAAAAACTAAATCAATTCGAAAGGAATCATGTTTGGATTTTAGTTGCTAGACCAAATAATCAAACCATAATTGGTACTAAATGGATTTTGTCACGCGTTTTCTATAACTGAATTTATGCTCAAGTTAGTACTATAATTATGTAACTTTTTATTAGACAATGAATGTTTGAATGAATGGTATTAAATTAATCTAATGAGATTGGTTAACAAATACGAGGAATACAAAATAATCAAGTTGAGAAAGTTTAGGGAATGATTTCACCCATCCTTCAATCATGATTCAATGATATCCAATTATGCCAATTGATTTTCCCATATTCTAAAGCAGGAATCCAAAATTATTTTTCTCCCCTCTCTCAAGTGCCGACTAGAAATTAACCGCAATATTTCCATTCCGAATTAAAATCTAGAATTTATCAAAGTCCTATTCTTTTGTGGAATAAACTTCATAGTTTTACACTTTCTCTCGAAACCTATAAAACC
>CAIGRO010152240.1:0-10699 GCA_903798355.1 Fraxinus baroniana | reverse complement strand
ACTGCCTATATCCAACCTAAATCCATCGCGCCACCACCAACACCATCGACACCTCCACCTACAAATCAGCCCAAACCATCACCAACAGACAGATCTCCCACCAACAACAAGAAGACAACATCGCCACTATCCGCACCACCACCAACTAGATCTGAACCCACCACATCGATAATTAAACACCACCACACCCCCGACGCAACAACAACACCACAACTCCACCGGTTGCCATTCACTGCGCGCGCGCGCGCTCGCGCACACACACACACACAGAGCGCACACACACACAACAGCGTTGCGCGACGCTGCTCCTCTCAGCCCTCTCAATTTGTGCCAATCTTTCCATCGCTATTCGTTGAATCTCACTCTTCTCCTTCTGGGCAGTGACTGCTTCCACTCTCGCTTTATCAGCCATCTCAGTTGATCTTTTAGCCTCTCTTTCAGCTGCTTTAGACCTGTCCAGGACTTCCTCAAATCTATTAAACTCGGCTTGGTACTTTTGCTCCAAGTGAATCTTTTCCTGTTCCAGCATCCTAGCTTCTCTTTCTTATGATTGTGCAGGAGCATTTGCAGTTGCTCCGTTCAGCAGCGTCGCGAAGCTGAGAGACGGGGGAGGGGAGGGAGAGGTGCGACACTGCTTCGTTCAGCAGCGTCTGAGAGATGGGGGAGGGGAGGGAGAAGAAGAGGAGAGGGATGAAGAAAATGATTTAGGGTTTGTTTGGGATTATATATGGTGGGTATAATATTTAATTATTAATTCAATACCTGATTTTTGATTAAATAATGTCTACACCTGTATTTTGAACTTGAAAAATTAAATGTCTGATTTTTTATGATTTCCCTAATTCAAATCCTCAATCCCCAATTACTGACGAAAAAAAAGAAGAAAATTCACAACTCAAAATCTGATCTGAAGGGACAATTAAGATAAGAAATCTTCAGTGTGTGAAGACACTCAGTTCGTGGGTGACAATTGTTTATGAATAATTAAACAAGATAATTTGGTTGACGTCCCCTACGTGGGAGGAAATCTGGATTCTATAAGGCAAATGGTCGACTCTTTCAGCCAATAAAATTTCTGCACGTGGAGTATGCTGACGCCGCGTGGATTGATGAAGCTTCTATGGGTTAACCCGTTTGTTTTTTGGAAATCACGGGTTAACCTTGACTTGATCCATCCCTTTCTATTTTCTTAATTTGGAAAGAAAAAGCAAAATCGGAAGCCCCGGTCAAAAAGAGAAACATCAGAATAAGTCACAACTATTGTCTGATTAGCAAATTAGTCTTCACACTTTAAAAAGTAGAAAGTTAGCTTCATTTTTTCATCATAGATGCATCAAGAGTTTTCAATAATAAAAAACATCTTACAATTTGTTCATGCCCCATTTTTTAGGTTAATAAGTTTTGAAATAGTGATTTTTTAGGGAGTGTTTAGTTAAAAAGTAGGAAAAAATTTGAGTTATAAAAAGTGGATTCAATCTTCGATGGAAAGATTATCATTATGAAAAGAAAACTGCCCCTATAAAAGGCACAAAATATCCATCACTTTTGTGCAACTGAACTGAGGGCTAAGCGAGAGAAACCGTTTTCCATTGTCTTCATTCTTCTCCAAAGATTGCTCTCGTAGATTGAGGAATGCCAATTCCTTTCGCAGTATGACAATTGAGAATCATGATCATTCAAGTAGATGCTATATCGACAAAAAAGAGTAATACACGTCGAAAATGTATTTCCCTTCATAGAAATGAAAAAAGCAATGAAGCCGGTTGACATTAAAGTATCCTTCTAAGTTCTTCTTGTCACCTATATAAACCAAAACATTTTTCAATTTGAACAGTAGTACATAATGTTTTATTGTTTGTGTGGAAGGAATTGGACAAATTTCAATTAAGCGTATTACATCTTGTTAGAGATGGCAAAAAAATCCGTTCCGCCCGCCCCGACGGGTTGGCTTGGCGGGGCGGGGCACCCCGCCCCCAACCCGCCCCGTGAAGAATAAAAATAATATTTAACTGAAAAACATGATATATTAGAATAATAAAATCATTAAAAAATTGTTACCTGTAGTCCAATTCTTTAGAAGTGAAAGAAGAGATGAAGAAATCCAGAGAAAAACACTTTTGAGTTAAAACTTTTTCAAAGAAAAATAAAAGGGTATTTTTCGTTTTCTTTCATTGTGTCAGAGCATGCATGTAAAAGTTTCTGAGACAAATTAATACTTACTGAATTATCTTGTACCTTTGACTAGTGAAGAAAATGAAGAGGCTTAATATTAATTAGTCCTTCACCTTGCATATATATCTGTACGCAGCTAACTGAACCGTCGAAACTGGTAAGAAAGCCGGCAATGTCTGAACCCCCACACCTCAATGGCTCCTCCTCCACCCTAAAGTGAAAGGGCCACTGAGGGAGAGAGTTCAGAGAATGCCAACTTTCTGCGAAATGGAAGAGAGAGGAGGGTTTGCTCCAGCCCCAGTACTCTCTCTCTCTCATGGCTAAGAAAATCCGTAGGCAATTGTGCCCACACAAGGAGGTGGCTGGCACTTGCACAATGGAAGAGTTGGGCCTTGATGGGGACCTAGATTACTAATGTGGTTCGATTGAGGGGCTGGGGATTGTTATATTGGCTAGACCAATTTTGCTACGTGTATATTCTGATTTATCGAATTGACATGTGTTACAATCTCATGTCATCTTTCACATCTTGTACGTTTAATCCAACTATATAATACTTTCGGGTCATCAAGGTGTCAATCAAGATGCAAACGAAATTGTACAAATAGCTAAATTCTTGGTAGACATGGCGTAGCTAATTCACTTATAGCATATAGACGCAGGTAGAGATGAGCTTTCTGCGAAAATGAGAGAGAAGGGGTTGGTCCAGCCCTACTTGTCTCTCTCTTTATGTGAAGTATATGTAGTACTTGTTTAGACCTTGCTCTTTCCAACCCCTTGGGAGTTGGGACCAAAACCTTGTTGAAATTGTACTCATTAATATAATCAAACTATGATAATTTATAAGTTTCTCATAGCCTCCGTAGGAAGTTAGGAACTGAGAGAAGATTACAAAGAAATTTCACTTTCATTTTATTCCCAACTTCCAAGAGAGAGTACTATTACTAAGCTTGAAGCAGGAGACCAATTACTATGCTTCCAGCTCATACTTGTGATGTGGCGTTGAACTAGGTTTTCTGTCTGCTCAAGACACTCAAGAGGGCTGTTATTATATTCATGGGGGTTAATTATGCCCATCTCTAATAGCAATGGTTGAGAATTTAAGGATTATATATTGCTCGATACCACTTGATATAAAATCAACAATCGAATTGAGATGTTGAAATTATATGACACAAAAAGTATATGATTGAAAGCAAAAAAATAAAAGAAGATAAGAAACTATGGTAGGAGAATTGAGAGATTTTATTGCACCACAAATAATGAAGATATAGAAATATTACAATGATCTTAAAAGCTATATTATAAAATTGTATAAAAGAGCATAATATTTATATATAAGGAATATGCAAGGAACGTTCAAACCCTCTAGTAGAGTTATTGATAAAGTAAGATGCCAACAAATCGAGTTCAAAACAAAAAAGGAGAGAAAAACGCAAAAATCCAAAATAGACAGGTGGCGCCATGACCCCACCTCCGGGGCCGGCGTTGCGTTGCCCGAGGCAAAACATCAAAAAGGGACGGCATCGGGCATTCTGCCCTGCCTTCTTCTTTCAAGTTGTTTTCATCTCAAAGTCATTTTCTAAGCCAAATTTCCAATAGGGCTTTCAAATAAAATTTCGACTTGAATAAGATTCCAAAAACATTCCAAATTGAATTTCTTTTTACGTGCACTTCAATTAAAATTCTTCAATTACTTCAACAAGGAATTCATGTCACACTAAAATTCTAACAATTTTCCATTTGATAACAACTATTTGAAAACTTTTTTTACGTACTCATTTTTAACCATATATTTATATGATAAAATATTTTGCACGTAAAGTCGAAATTTATTCATACTTTTAATCGCGTATTTTCCTAAAAATCATCATTCAAAAAATTGTTTTGGCCAAATAATGACCACACATACATCTTGGTTATGTGGTTGGCATGTTAAATTGAAGTCACCTTTGGTTTCATTTTGAGCCACATTATTTTGAAAGAATGTATTTTGAAATAGTAGATTGATGGAGAATGTGTGGTTTCATTTTTTTATTTCCCAAAAAAAAAAAAAAAAATTGTTGTAATATAGCTGTAAATATAGTCAAGCTTTTTCATTCTACTATGCCTGAAACCCTAATTGCAGTAATTCGAATATACAACACAAGGGTTTAAAAGAAATTTTAAAAAATTGTTTTGGCCAAATAATGACCACACATACATCTTGGTTATGTGGTTGGCATGTTAAATTGAAGTCACCTTTGGTTTCATTTTGAGCCACATTATTTTGGAAGAATGTATTCTGAAATAGTATATTGATGGAGAATATGTGGTTGAAAAAAAAAAGGAAAAATTATTGATATGATGGAAAATGTTATTTTATTGAAGAATGTGTGGTTGAAATTTAGTAGAAGAATGAGAATAAAAATTTGAATGTGTACCAAACAGGGGTTTAATTTTATTTTTTTAAAAAACTTATTTTCTATCACACTTTCCCTTAATAAAATAATTTTGCATGTAAATCCATAATTCTTTTCCCTATTTTTTAACTACAAATTCTCCCAAAAAAAATTTTTTAAAAAAAAAAAATCAATTTTTGCAAATTTATTCTCAAAAAATCTCTAACAAATAGAAGCTAAATAAACTTGTATAAACTCATGAAAGAAATACAATATTATTCTTGAAAGTGTATGCAATACAGAATTAATTATAATTCATATGTAAGAACTGTATTAATTATTGACTAATAACAAATTTGGTAAATAAATTTTAAAATTTACTACAAAGTTGTTAACTTAGTGCTTTTGTGTTTGGAACTAATCTGTCATGTACAGCTGTGGACTAATAGTAAAGAAACACGCTACAAAATATGAATTTTGTCTACCCAAAGATTGGTCGTTAAATGTCTAGAATTAGTCAGAATTGCCAATTCCCAATTAGAAAATGTTGGTAGGCAACTAGTCACCAAAAGCCAGACAGCCAAGGTTTTCACTGATCAGAATACAAGTTAATTGAAAAAGATGGAGATTTTTTACTTTCTAGAATTTATAAAAAAAAAAATTCAATACATAAGATCATATTTAATACATTTCATATGCATATTTTATATACCCTATTTATAAATTTAGTATTAGATTGGACTAGACAGCAGGCCGCATGTCAAATACGTATTTTTTTTTTAATGTCTGATTCACGTATATATCAACGATACACCAAGGACATTACAGCAGATTTCCCAAAAATAAAAAAAATAAAAAATAAAAAATAAAAAATTAGTCGTAATATGGCTGTAAAAATAGTCAAGATTTTTCATTCTACTATGCCTGAAACCCTAATTGCAGCAATTCGAATATGCAACACAAGGGTTTAAAAGAAATTTTCATAAATTGAGTTGGTAGAGTACAATTTATTTATTTTGAGAGATCTCTTTATATAGCTTTTATCAGGTTCGAACTGATTTATGTGGGAAGAGAACAATATTCGACAAATCTCTTAAAATTGTATTTTCTAAATTTTAATCCTTAATAATGTCCAATTTGCTTATCAATTTTTTTTTTCAAAAAAAGAGAAGAGAAGAAAAATCCACGTATCAAACATTAATTACACCAGATATTTTCAATCTACGCCCAGCCTGAAAATCAATTATGAACCCTAATTTGAGCCTTGACTTACAATTAACACCCAGTAGAGGATAGAAAACATTATAAGTTTTGTCTAGATGATAATGATCAAAACCCTAAAATTTGGAGTAATTTTAACATAAATCACTAGGGAAATTAGAAGAAAATTGCATAACCTGATTTGGTACATCAAGAAAATAATTATCACGTAAAGAAGTAAAAATCTTATTTATAGTAGTTACTATATATATTCGATTTCGTATTTTTACATACCTTTTGTAATCTAGATGGCTCGACCGATCGATTTACCTCGATGAAAGAAATGTGTCTTCAACGGTCCTCAAGTCTTCCAATACTCCATTGCTAGGGAAGTTGATACCAGCAGAATAATGAAATATTGGAAGCCCTTGAGGACAGTTGGAAACTTTACTAATGAAATAAGAATTCCATCTCTTCTCTTATTTGCATGCTCTCTACAAATTTTGATGGGCAATTTAAGATCCAACAGGTTTATATAGTTGACTCATAATTACTTTGTGGATTTTCCCAGGCGTACAGGGAAATATGTACAGGCACGCTACGTTGACAGCACCTGTATAGTGCCTTTTTTGTTGATTTTGCCAAAAACCAATGAAAAACAATATCCACTATGAAAATTTTGTCAAACATTCTTTTTTGTACATGTAGCATTACACTTATTTTGTTCTCTCTTTAATTTGTGATGGAAAATATGTGAAGTCAGAAGCCTATTCTAGCTAGGGTTAGAATAAGTCTCAAATAAAATGTAAAAATCAATTTTAAGTAACTTTTTTTCCTAATTTATTTTAAATTAATTCTTAATAATGTTTAATAAGTAACTTATACATAGTTATGATTGATATAAAAAGTACAATCATGTTATATGTATATCTTTTTTTACATCATTTTTGACATTCTACCGCATGGAGATACATGATTGGACAACTTGGACAAAAAAAAATATTTTTCCGCCCAACACTTTTTGAACTTCAATGGAGCTTACACAAAGATGTAAACCAAAAAATGTACACTTAGCATTAGTATTTATACTAGAATTTACTTGTTTTTGACTTTTTAAGCTCTTGTTTGGTGCTACTAAAAGTCAAAATTAACAATTAATTTTAACTACACGTTTCAATAGAGTCACAACTTTTTAACCATATATTTTATCATCTTCTATTAAAAATATAATTTTAATCCCTATTAAACAGGAGCTAAACTTAGCCTATCTCCATTTACTTTATTGTTCATCAATGCGATCCATGTATCCAGCTTGTCATGTTAATCATGCCCATGTTAGATAGGCCATTATTTTGAGAAAATTGAGTTTCGAATATTGATTTTTTTTTTTTTTAGAATATGTGATTAAAAAGTAATAAAAATTTAGATTTACGTATAAAACATTTTATTGTGTAAATGTTTAATTGAAAATAAGTATAAGAATTAATTTTTTTAAAAATAATGAATGTCAAACGGGATATATAAACCATGTGCTCCCACTGATTAGATTAATGCTAAATGAACATTGGGTTGACATAACCCTTGACACAATTGCCAAATGCCCCTCCACTGATTAAGGCACATAACTGATCTGTTTATTCTTACTGAAAAAAAAATGATTATTTTATTTAAATTATTTCTTTATGAAAATGGCAAGCTAGCCAAGGTTTACGAGTAAAATGAGAAGTGAAAGCTCGAGAAGTCGCTCCGTAATTCGAAGGGTCAAGAGAATATTTTTCACGTCTTTTCCACTGGATTCAAACGACAATTTATACTTTTAACAAATATAATACAACAAAAAGTAAGAAAGAAAGGTCCACTGCCATGCCATGAATTTATTGGTATATAGCACTGGAATCCACTCATCAACAATTGTTTATTAATATTTAATGCAGATTAAGAAAAGTTAATCGGCAACATTCAATGATTTAGACACACCGGACCGGACCACCACAATTAAAAATACACCGACGGTTAGGCGGTGGTGCCGACCACATTTACTAAATTCATTAGATATATCTACAATTCCAAGCACCACCCAAATCCCTAGCCCTCAATCGTTGCCACTAGATTCCCAAGCCCTCATCAATTCGTGTGCCAATCCTTGTGGAGTCAAACCCGAGTCTCATTCTCAAACACTGTTTTCTTATGAAGGAATTTTTCTGCTTCGCTGTGCCGTCTGCTATTATGGTTTGGTTCATCTTCCTTTTTCTTGAGCCAAATTATTCACTATTTTCTGCATATTTTTTATGCTGTATCAGATTCTAACACCAGGGGAGGTTGATGGAGTGAGATAGTAGTTGGTTGAAGTGGTTGCGCCACCACTAGGGGGGCAGGGGCGAATCTAGGAATTTGATTTAGCTATGGCGGAGATCATTAATCGGTGACCGTTGATCAATGACCGTAGAAAATTAACGATCATAATAGCCGAAAATATAATTCGATAATATATAAATGCAATTGAGCCGTCAAAATTTCCTGGTGAAGAGTACGTTCGAGACATGGACATGGCATTTCCTTTAGGCACTAGAAACATTTGCACTGAGCTGTCAATGAATCACAATTATATAAGAGCTCAAATTCTCAACAATCCAAAAACGATAAACAGTTCAGAAAATAGAAAGAACAAAGAAAAGGAGAGACATGTTCGCTTACCAACATACCCACCCAGTGGCACAAGTTAACAATTATGGACCCCAAAGATAAGGGCAGTACAAAAATATGCACAATGACCTTCGGCTTTTACTAAAGTTGCAACTTACCTCCTAATATGAAATATCAAAACAAATTTTGGTCCAATTTGAAAGTTATTTTTGCTAAAAGCAACTCCTCAACTATCTTTTTTTTTTTGTAGTAAAACTTGGATAAGTTATTCTTCTACACCAAAAAAAACAAAAAAGTGATTTTAAAAATATATATGTGAATAAAGTCTTAATTTCTCAATCCCTATAAACTACAAAACCAAAAATAAAATAAAATTGGGAGTGTTCTTTGCCAACTCTGCCACCTCTAGGAAAAGATTGCAATTAACTGAAAAACTAAGGAAGAGTGGAAAAACAAGAATAATCATCCACCCAACTCTCTCTCCAATGGCCCAGTTGGACCAAAATTTATGTAGAAGAAAAACAAAAAGATTCAAGTTTGTAGAACTAAACCTACCTCACCCATACACGCTACACCCACACATACACAACAACCAAAAATCAAGATTGGTTGCCACAAATACCCTTCTGCAACCCCTTCGAAACTCCCCATCTTCATCATCAATTTCACTATCCAATGATGCGTCAAATAGATGTTTTAAATATGGTTAAACTTAATGATGCATCAAATAGATGTTTTAAATATGGTTAAGCTTTTCCCCTTTCTCTTTCCCAACCATAATAAATAAGGGAAATGAGCAAAACCAGATATTGATATACTTGATTTAATCCTTAAGTTTATTACCCATCAATAACATTCGGACAAACGCTGCTCAATTGAAGCTCCACAGTCCACTCCACTGCTCGAGCCTCCACTCTAGTCCAAAAACTCACAGCTCCATCGCCACCGGACCGTCGCTTGCGTAAAAAACTCACAGTAGCCCAAGCGGCCAAGCCCCAAAATAATTTCGCCCTCGCCCTTCGTCGCGTCGTCTCCAAGACTCCAACTCTCCCTACTCCCACCTCTCAACCAGACCCAAAGCAAAAGAATGGGATATTGGATTTGATATTTTGGTTAATTGGTTTTGTTGTGGCTATTGGGTTAAGCTCATTAATTAGGTATTTTTTTTTTACAGAAGACCCAATAAAACCCAGGCTTCCACTTCCAGGCTCTAGGTCCAAACATCAGACTTCTCATTCTTCTTCATCCTTCTTCAATTCGGGTCCCGACAGGTGACGGACCCAGCACGGGCGGCCGCGAGGGCTGGCCAGGTGGTGGGTCCGCCCTTGCACACCACCCCAACTAGAACTACACAAATTATGTCGACATGATTCAATTCAATAAATTAAAAAGAAAAAAAAAATGAATTAGCACAAAGGGCAGTTTACTTTTGAAACTTACAACATTGTTTATTTATTCATATTATGCGCGTCTTTTTAAACTTACAATGTATATAAATCGTTAAATCAAAATCAAAGGATCATGGATATAAAAGTTTAATGTTCGAATGTGAGTCTACAAAAATAAAAATGTTAAGAACCAACTTATTACGACACTCTTTAACTTGAGAATCTCGACTGTATTTTTCACTAAAAAACACGGATTAGGACAAAATGCATAGAGATTCTTAAATGGTCCCTCGACATAATTGAGTACCCCAAAGCTTCAACTCCAAGTCCTCGTGCAAAAAACCCTAATCAAAAGGCCCATCATTTTACTACTACTTTAATTATATAATAATAACCCAATGATATCTTCATAAATATATTCTCTAATATATATTTTTAATTTAATATATTCTCTTTTTATTAAAATTATGATATTTCACGTATCATTTTACTCTCCTTTATTCGACAAATTTTGATCTTGTGAAAATTCCACGGCCGAAGAATAGGTCTTTTTGTTTGAATTTAAGATTATTAATTCAATATTTCAAGAAAAAAGTTCTTAGTTTATATGTAATTGTGTAGGCCATATGAAGAATTATTGTTCAAATAATTAAAATTATATTTAAATAATCATAAACATTTGGGCCTAAAATCTTCTTTTGTCTCCCTGTATACCATGAAATAATCGTAAAAATAACTTCTTGTGTTTATTTCATAGTAGAAGAGACGATATTGATTCCAATTTTCATATTCGCAATAAGATGCAAAAATTGTATAACCACAACACTGTCGAATTAGAAATCTTTGTTGACTCCAAAAAATGATCCAACAGAAAAGAATGATTCCAAGAGTTTCTTGATTTGCAATGTGATTATT
>CAIGRO010152235.1:0-11319 GCA_903798355.1 Fraxinus baroniana | reverse complement strand
TGCATCTCCTGGGCAACATTTTACAAAGTTTAGTGATCTCGTAGAAACATTTTGTAAAGTTCAGTGATGAATTAGGTGATTTTTAAAGTTCAGTGACCTAGTGGAAACGTTTTGCAAAGTTCAGTGATTATTTGAGTGATTTTTAAAGTTCAGTAACCCCTTGGACGCATCGCGTAAAGTTCAGTGCCTATTTAGGCAATTCACTCGTTGAGGGGGTATTAAATGATTCTAAAAAGTGGCTACCCTATACCCTAGGCCTGCCATCTAAAAAGTAAATTGAAAAATTGATTGACAGGCATCCGTTAAAAGGATTTCAAATTAATGAGTCGTGGAAGATCTCATATGGAAAATCTTTTGGATGAGATGAACTTATGGAAGATACAGTGTGGAATGAAGGCTCATCGCTTCAGAAATACGCTGCAGTAGATTGTGGTGCCTTGGACATGGAGGTTCCCACTCTACATGTCTCTTCGGTTGGGATGCTTAACTCACTTTGGCTTCCTTTATTGATGGCCTCGATTAGGCCAAGTAAACAAAGTGATGTGGAGCGCGAACCTTAGGTAGCTTCTCGCTATTACTTAGCTAGCTGTCACGTGGCCAATAATAAGAGCCTTGTAGGCCGAGGCGTAATAGTCGGTCGTGAGAGTTGTACATCCAGAGAGAGCGTACACCAATCCAATTCATCCTGGATTTTTGCTTCTATTGAGTAGTATAGAAGGTTTTATATAGTAGGTGGTGACAAGACTATTAGTATCAAAAGATATATGCTTAAATTCAGTTTGTTTCGACTTTGAACAGTATAAAAATTGTTGCAATAACAGTCAAAAATAATTCAGAATATGTTCAATGATAGACATACAGCCACTCTGCTTAAATTCATACTTTAAAACTCAATATGTTATATAATACAAGAAGCATTTTTTTATGATAGAACACAGTACTGAAGTACAACTTTGTGTGCAAAACAAGTGAAAACATGACATTAAAGAGAACCATAAATGCTCTAGTGATATCAGTTCTCAGCTAGGAAAACTAAACTGCAAGTTTGGCCATCTTAATTGAGCTCGCGATATTGAACATGATTGAACACTATAATTAAGTTCTTTTCTTCACGCTGTCAAGCACCATCGAGTCCACTTTGTCGAATGTAGTATGTTCAATTTAGGCATCTGGATTGGCCTGAAGGTAGGCCTCGATAACCTTGAACATTGCTATGGTTTGCTCTTTGCCTGCCTGAATTTTCTCCTCAGTGATCTGAACATAACCCTTGGTGTTGTAAATGCTTCTGTTCTTACAAATACATCCTCCATCAGCAGTGGCTACAATTTCGATATGATAAGTAATTGACTCGAAAATACCCATGAGAACATCCCCTTCAACAATGCTGTAACTATGTTTGAACTTTTCTTTGTCAAGAGCATCCACCTGGTGCTTTGCGCTCTTAAACTGGCTGCCTTTGCCAAAATTAACGAGCTTTATGGTTCCAACACCTCCATCACCCTCAAGGATTTCAATACTTTCAACAGCCTGAGGCATGATCATGGGTATGAGGTTGTCCGAGTTGAGGACAACGGCCTCGAACATTCTAGCTGCAGGGATCGAGGAAGTTAATTCGACGTCACAAGTTACGACACCCATGATGTTTTTTTCAAAATAGAGTAGGATATCGTATTGTGACTTAGTTTGGTATATAAACATGCATGTGAATTGTTTGGTTAATTAATTGTACTCTTGGAATTTATGGAAGTAGCCCAGAATTGATGACTTGGTCAAATTTGTATGTGTACTGATGAAAGAATCCGATTCTCCTTAGCGCGAGAAACATGTGATAAATTGAATATAGACAGATTTTCCTGTACTAGTTGTATTCTAATTTTAATATTTTTTTTTTCTGAAGTTCTTTAAGTTAATCACTGGAACTGTAGAATAATTGTTACTTATATACTAGGCCAAACATGCTGAGAACATAAGCTGCAATATATGCTGCGGTCATGTAACGGTCTTTGGTGGATCCAATAGATTCATGTGAACCTGTTGATGCGAACCCACGTAGCAATAGTAGTTACGAAATCCACACAAGATTGATTCAACCCAAGAAAGTTAAGAAATCAACGTTTAAGCTTGATTTAAAAATATTGAATCAGGGAACCAATATAATCACCAATAATATGTTGACCCCGTGAGACTCAAGAATCTCACTCGATTTGTTGAACGCCATAAGAAATAATCTTGATAAGTTCAAAATTAATTCAATTAAAAACGAGAAGAAAGTAGTATGTCTTGTGATAATGTCTCTCAAATAGTGCGTTTTACAATGAATAGAATGAGCATATTAATACGAAACCCATAAAATCTACTTAAAAAGGGAATTAAGTCTCAAAAGATATAAAAAATACACTATACAAGAGTTTTAACTAAATTAGAAAATTACGCGAAATTTGAAAAACTCGGGGCCGGATTTATACTATGCAGCCGCATAGTGTAAATCTATGCGGTCGCATAGATCAACTAAAACCCTTTACTGGGGTTTCAGTAAAGGGGGCATGCAACCACATGCTCTGAACGACTATGCGGTCGCATAGTTGTTCCTTTCGTCTTCTTCGTCCATTATTTGAATCAAGTTGCTCCACTTCGTTTTATCTCCTATGTCCAACATGAGACTTGTCCATTTGCTTGTCGTGATAATGTTTTCTCGATCGTGGCTTGAGCAAGTAGTCACATTATTTCTTTAACCCATTTCGCTTGGTCCTAGTCATAGATCATTCTTCAACTATCAATGGATCATTGTCCAGCATTGTCATCGTATCATAGATCATATCACCAGTTGTGATGGTTCTTGGATTTGGGCAACAACAGCATTGGCACTGCTGCTCTCACACGACCTACTTGCGGTAGCATCGGGCAACAGCAGCATCGGCACTGCTGATCACATGGTGGTGCCAGCTTACCCACGTGCAATAGCGCTAGGCATGAGTCTACCTCTGTATCCTGGTCTTATTCCCCTTTTAGAACCTTGTTTTTCAATAGACCATCGAGAATTCAACAAGGTTGCCATAAAGAACAAATACCCTCTTCCTAGAATAGATAACTTAATTTTGATAAGTTACATCAAGAATTTGAATTCGATCAGGCTACCTTCAACTAAAGATAAAACCGGATGTACAGAAAATGACATTTAGTACTCGATGCGGACATTATAAATACTTCATGGGTCCATTACTACAAGTTTCACTGTATTTATTAACAACATCCTCATCTATTCCAAAATTGAAGAAAATAGGGAGCATTTGAGTATAGTTTAGCGAATTCTGGAAGAGAAACAACTATATTCAAAAATAAATTGGATGTCAATAAATCTACGAGTCTAAAAACTCATTTTTGGCCAATTCAACCTTCTTAAATCGTTTTTTTTCAAGAACCAAAAAGATTTATGCCAAAATAACAGATGTCAAGAAGGACAAGGTGTGTATGCGCACTATTTTGTGGTGAGGATTGTAACTTTCCATAAATTTTCCGATGGAACTTTGCTTCTACGTCAATATCAAAGGCTTGAGGAAGAGAAATCAAATCTTACTCATGAAAATAACTGATGTGGGAATAGAGTATGTCCTGTTGATTTATCAATTTTAATTATGAAAATCAGATTATGCAACTATTGTTCCTAATAAATTAAAGAATATTACACAGAAGAGAGAGAAAAGTTACTTATATTTTATCTATCATGCTAATTTAAGGATGACATGGTATTCCTTAAATGTAACTATTAGAAATAAAACTCATGGACTGAAACTAAAAGTATTCCAGCTTATTAATTGTATGAGTGGAAATTCAATTACAACAAAAGAAAGAGAATATTTACGTATTAATATTGTTTCGTTCAGTATATCTAACTTAAATGGCGATTGAACTTTGTACAATGTTTTTCATTGGTCATTTGACTTTAAAAGTTTTTTAGATGGTCATCGAATTTATTAAGTCATTATAAATTTTTTTTCAGATGATCATCAAACTTTTCAATTATTAGCTCATTGACCATTTAACTTTAAAATTTTTCGAATAGTAACGAAACTTATCAAATTCCATCCATCACTCAATAAATCGAGTTAGAAAATTCTATGGTCTCGCTAACATGGCAAAAGGAAACATTGACATGGCATATTATTGTCGTTAGTTGATGACAAATCAGCAAAAAAATAAGTTTATAAAAAATGTGATTAACGAGAAAAGCAGTAAAATATCATATTAAATAAAATGATACAAATGAACAAAAGACGGAAAAAGTTAAAATTTACTCCCATTTTTTATAAGCGTTTCAATAGATAGAAGCTTGTTTTTGGCTGATTTATCAACTAACGACGATAATGTGTAATGTGAGCATTTTTGTTAGGTACATCAACAAGTCCATCGAATTATCTAACGTTGAGTTATTGAGTGATAGATAAGATAATATTGTGATAATTAGTTTGGTGATCATCTAAAAAACTTTTAAAGTCTAATGGCCAATGAAATAACAATTTTATGAGTTCGATGACCAATTCATGTTCAGGTGGTCCCCTAGTGAAGTACGAGTAAGATAAAATGATATAAAGTCGATGTTCTTTCTTTCTAGTATCTTAAATGAATTGGCATTGTAGCTTCTCTACATATTTAAGTTCATATTGTTTGATCTCCATTCTAGGTTGAGTTAACCGTACACATTTGACTCACTTCAGTCTACCTTCACTACAAAAAAAAAAAAAAATGACTTCAGGCACAGATTTAAGTTGCTATTACTCTTTTTCAATGGAATATCAGCAACCACAAATTTGTTGTTAATTTGAGGGTCACTAATAGGTATCAACGGATCGCGTCGTAGGTAAAGAATAAACCTTTTACCAACGAAAAAAGTGTGAACATTTTACTGACATAAATTTTGTTGGTAAAAATATTGACTATTACCAACCGATTTTTCGTTGGTAAACATCTACCATTAAAATTGGTAAAAATTAATGTTGTAAATAGAGGCATAGGTGTGAGGCGTGGCAAAAAATAAATGATTATTTTTCTATTATTGTTTAATAATTATAATTTTTTAACTTTTAGCCAAACGGATTGAAAGGTCCAAAAAGTTATTTAATCACTTATTAGACCACTAATTTATAGGGGCCATCTAAAGATTTTGTTGTGAACTTTTGAAGTGGGATAAGAAAAAATGGTTTGGCATTATTAAAATTGATTAATATCATCAATAGATTTTCCATAAGTAATATGAATTAATCTTCACCTACGGAATTTTCGTTGGTGAAGAGGCTGAATTTTTTTTTTTTTATTTTTTGTAAAGATTAATTACCCTATTCATAGGAGAATGTTTGTACTTTTTAATTATTAAAATTGATTAATACTAGCAACGACAATTCTGTTGGTAATATGAACTACTCTTCACTCACGGAAAATCCATAGGCGAAAGGTTGACACATTTTTTAGAAAAAAAAATTGAATTACATCACATATGGAATGTTGTTGGTAAATGATAAGCATATTACACAACAACATTAGACACGGAATATCCGTTGGTGAAGAGCTACCACTTTATCAACGAAAATTTCGTTGGAGATTTTCGTAGTTAAAAGTCTAATATTTTTATCAACGAATAATCCGTTTCTGATCCGTTGGTAATTATCCGTACGTGAAAATATGATTTTTAGTAGTATTTGTTTCAACTAACTCAATTAAAACCTTTTTTTTTCCTTTTAAATAGGTTGTTAGTATAAATGCTAATTGATTGAATGCTTCTTGCCATATGCTTTTCATATCATAACATTCATGTTTTAGATTCAATGTTTTAAAAAGAATGTCTAAGCGACGCGGGCAAATCACTTTGCCTTGACGGTAAGTGTGAATTAATCGGTCAACGGCTAAAGTTGACATCTTAATGCACGCCGCCTAGATGCGCTTTGCCATTATTATTATTATTATTTATTTATTTATTCTATTTTATTTGCTTTATATAATGGCAAAAAATGGTCGATAAATGTGAACCGGGTGAATATTAGGGTACGGACAATATATAATAATTTACCAAATTGTGAGAACGAGACATGGACATTTTACGTGGTGCAATTTGTAGATGCCAATTGTGAGAGGTTTACCAAAGGAAGACACTTTCTGAGTTGGATTTCAGAAGTTTCTGGAGGTTGAGAGATATTGGACTACTAGCGCAGGAAGAAAAACAGGAATAGGTGATTCTTGGGTATCTACTTGGAAGAGACAATTGCAGAAGATTGTGAGTCTGAAATTTACAGCAGGTCTTGGAGGCTATAGGAGGTAGATCGGGAAATTTAGCAGAGTGGTTAGATAGTATCTAGGTAGCAGATCGTGAGTCTGCAGGAACAGCTGATCTTAGAGATTACAAAAATTACAACAGCGGGAACTAGTGAAATTTGCTAGGTTAGAAACGAACTGTAACTCACATTGCCTATAGTAGAGGTAACTGTCTTGGTCCCGGAGTTTTTACCCAATTGGGTTTCTCCGTCATCAAATTGTGTGTTGTTTATTTCTTTCTTATTATTACAACTGCGGTATTCAAATATAGGGAAATTGAACTTGTATGTTTAATCATCTAGAAACTAATTAAAAGTGACTTGTTGCTTTAATTAGTATAATCTCACACGTAAAGTCAAACTTACTTAGTAAAACGCGAATTTTCAACTCCCATTTTTTATAAGCATTTCAATAGATAGAAGCTTGTTTTTGGCTGATTTTTCAACTAACGACAATAATGTGTAAATTTAGCACTTTTGTCTGCTACATCAGTGAGTCCATCGAGTTTTCTAACGTTGAGTTATTGAGTGATAGATAAGATAATAATGTAATAAATTTGGTGATAATCTAAAAAACTTTTAAAGTCTAATGGCCAATGAGATAACAATTTTATAAGTTCGATGACCATTCGAAATTGTTTTAAAATTTAGTAGCTAATGAAAGACATTATGCAAAGTTCAATGAACATTTGAATTTTAACCCCAAATTCGGCACTTTTTTTGGACTAAAAGAAATAAGTTTGCACACACATTTTCGATATTACAAGCTCTTAAACAATCAGTTACTATCTGTCTAACAGAGGACACCATTCTAAAATAGCTACATGTCAAATTGGAATCATTTCGCATTTCCTTTGTGATGTGATAAAACATTGTTACTTATATAAGTGATAAACCTCAAAATAGGATGAATTACAATTTCTAACACATACGAGATTTATGTTTGTCAAATTATTGGATCTCTTTATATCTCAATATTAATCTCACATTAATCACACGGTCACTTCTATTTCATATGCTTAATATTTCAAAAATAATCGAGTTTATCACAAATCGCTTAATTTTCAAAATCTACAACTTTCTCATGAATGATGGCATGATTCTCCATATAAAGTCATTCTATGTGATTATGAGCTAAATATTATGCTACTTTTAAGAGTTTACTGTCGATATTTGGTGAGAAAGATTGCCCCTTTCTATGATTTACACGGTAAGATGCTAGCAAGAGTTCGATATCGATACTTGGTTAAGACAATACATCGGTCTTTCTGAAAATTGAAGTTGCAGTCTATCTCGTCGAAATCGAGTTCTCTCATCCACATAGAAATAACAGAAATCTTAATAGAGATATTATATGAACATACGCTAAATTTTGATATGGAAAAGGGCAATTCATTTATATATATTGGTATCCCTGATTAGACTTTCAGAATCAGGGGTTTAATCTACAAATTTTATACGAAAATATGGCTTCATCCAATCTCAGCCACCATATGAATATATATGTATAGCTTGACTATATGTATTTATAAGTATGCCCCTAAGGGTGGCTAACCAGCCACCACTCCAATAGAGCCTTTACTGTCGGGGCACAGCACTCGACAATAAACAATTTTTTTTTTCTTTCTTATTTGTGTCAAAAGTGTCTACTATAGCCTAAAATTGACCCCCTTCAAATGTCTGTCCAAATTGCCAATTTCCCGGGGCGACATTATAGCTACTAATAGTTCTTCCATCGCTGGTGGTTACTTGAAACGAGAGGCTTTGACCGTTGAGGTATGAGTTGCTTTGCCAGTTTTGCCCCCAATTTCTAGACATTTGCTGCCATTCTGTTTTAGAACCCTTGATTGATACAGATTGGACATCCCCCGCACCACCGACATTTGTGACCAAAACAAGGTTAAAATAGGAATGCCCATTTATTGTGAACCTTATTCCTCCCTTCTTTGTGCAGGGCACCCTGTCGAGATCAACAAATAAAAATATTATAAAAGTTGTATATTCAAACTTTGTAATTGTAGTGGCAAGACTCAAATGTTGTAACGTTTTCATTTAAAATTCTAAACTATTTGTATCGTGTTTCCCCATGTTTTATGAACATTTAATGCTCACCAAGGAAGAACAATGCTTGGTGTACAGAAGATATTTTTACAGAAAACTTATCTACACACACATTGGTGGGTTCCGCATCAATAAAAAAATGTCATAACACCCACCCCGTCATTGTGTCTATCTGTAAATTTTACAGAAGAAACTCTTCTGTACAAATGGCTTTTTCCTTTTATTGTTCAACTTTTTAGACTATGGTATTAGAATATGTTGTCACACGCAATATTATAAAGTGATCGATACCTTCGGAAAGAAACCGGGACAATTCCAGCTCGGTATTGGGCAATCTGCAAGAAAGCAGGCTCAGCCAAATCAAAGTGCTGGAGGGGAGGATTGCACCACCCACCATTGTCATTAGACAGGCCAGGGTTAGGTGGGCAGAAGTTTGTAGCTGCGACTGTTATGGTCCCTGGGAGGCACCATTGCGCGTCATTGGTGCATGTCATCTCATAGCACGCACCGCAGCTCAAGCCATTGTTGAACAGAGCAGTGCTTAGTGCTGCAGTGTTAGTGCCATAACCTTGACTGTACAAGTTGCCATAGCCGCAAGCTCCTCCTGCATTAGCATTCAATCAAGAACTCTATGGCTTATTTGATAAGTAGATTTTATAATACTAACGAAGAAAAAGAAGCTACAATATTTTTTATTATACGATTCTGCGTTCTGTAATGCCCTTAGGTTATAACATCGAGAAGCTTTTCACATACCCATTGTGCCAGATGCATCGCCTCCTCCATAGAAAGTAGCATGACCACTTTGCCATCCTCCATAATCACCATAAACTCCATGGGTGCATAAGAAGAAAATGAGAGAAACAATGGAGACTACTTGGATAGCCATTAAGAAATACAAGAATGTAAATGGAGAGAGAGGAAGGGGGTAGACTTTTTTAAGTGTTGAGGGCTTAGTTAAAAAAATGGGGTATTGGGGTTTTACTTATATAAAAAAATATGATCTATGATTAGGGGATATAGAGATATAGGGCATGTATGTATAGTAGAAAATGACAAAGTTTGAAAGAACCATAAGTGAATCAGATTTATTAAGTTCATGTACAGCTGAAGATGCACATGCAATTGTTCCAAATTGAAGTGCCAACTGCTAATCTAATATACCCTACAAGCACTTGCATTACTCAACTGTATCTTTTTCTTCATTCTCTATTCTATTTTTCATTTAATTCTTAGACTAAATGTCGAAGTTTCATAATATATTTATGTGATATTCGTGATAACGTGCCCGGTTGGTGTGTAGTCAATGTAGAGAATTTTGCATTACCATATAGATATGTTTAATATATAATTTGCATATGATAATTAAACAAATTTTGTCACATGTATGTCTTTCGTAATGCTATCTAAAACTATCAAATTCATCATGCTAAAGGTGGAGATGAATTTATTCATGTTCAGGTGGTCTCCTAGTGAAGTACGAGTAAGATAAAATGATATAAAGTCGATGTTCTTTCTTTCTAGTATCTTAAATGAATTGGCATCGTAGCTTCTCTGCATATTTAAGTTCATATTGCTTGATCTCCATTCTAGGTTGAGTTAACCCTACACATTTGACTCACTTCGGTCTACCTTCACTACAAAATAAAAAAATAAAAAAAAACAAAAAAATGACTTCAGGCTCGAATTTTCTGTTGCTATTACTCTTTTTCAACGGAATATTAGCAACCACAAATTTGTTGTCAATTTGAGGGTCACTGATAGTTACCAACGGATTATGCTGTAGGTAAGAATAAACCTTTTACCAACGAATTTTCCATTGGTAAAGTGTGAACATTTTACCGACAAAAATTCTGTTGATAAAAATTTTAACTATTACCAACCGATTTTTTTCGTTGGTAAATGTCTACCATTAAAATTGGTAAAAATTAACGTTGTAAATAGAGGCATAGGTGCGAGGCGTGGCAAAAAAAAAAAATTATTATTTTGTTTATTATTGTTTGATATAAATTTTTAAACTTTAGCCATCCGAATTGAAAGGTCCAAAAAGTTATTTAATCACTTATTAGACCACTAATTTATAGAGGCCATCTAAAGATTTTGTTGTGAACTTTTGAAGTGGGATAAAAAAAAATAAAAAATTGATTAATATTATCAATAGATTTTCCATAGGTAATATGAATTAATCTTCACCTACGGAATTTTCGTTGGTGAAGAGGCTATTTTTTTAAAAGATTAATTACCCTATTTGTAAGAGAATGTTTGTATTTTTTTTAATTATTAAAATTGATTAATACTAGCAACGACAATTCTGTTGATAATATGAATTACTCTTCACTCACGAAAAATCCATAGGTGAAAGGTTGATACATTTTTAGAAAAAAAGTTGAATTACATCACCTATGGAAATGTTGTTGGTAAATGGTAAGCATGTTAAACAACCACATTAGACACAGAATATCCATTGGTGAAGAGCTACCACTTTTACCAATGAAAATTTCGTTGGTGATTTTCGTAGTTAAAAGTCTAATATTCTTACCGATGGATACAATCCGTTGATAATTATCCGTACGTTAAAAGATGATTTTTAGTATTATTTGTTTAATCTAACTCAATTAAAATCTTTTTTTTTTTTTTAAATAGGGTGTTAGTATAAATGCTAATTGATTGTATGCTTGTTGCGATATGCTTTTTATATCATTACATTCATGTTTTAGATTCAGTGTTTTAAAAAGTATGTCTAAATGACACGGGCAAAACGTTTTGCCTTGACAGTAAGCGTGAATTAAACGGTCAACAGCTAAAGTTGACCTCTTAATGCACGCCACCTAGGCGTGCTTTATTATTATTATTTATTTTTTCTATTTTTTTGAAAACCCTTATTTGACTTTAGTTTATTAAATTTTTATTTTTAATTTTTAATTTTTAAAAGGCTTTTATTTTAGTTTAGTTTCAAGTA
>CAIGRO010152109.1:0-12001 GCA_903798355.1 Fraxinus baroniana | reverse complement strand
TTTGCATCAATGACAACTTACCACTCTGGTAATCGAGGACGGGTGATGGGAAGAGTCCAATATTAATTTTTTGTTCATCATCACCAAGGCCACTTCCTGCAGGGAAAAGCAGCTGTGAATTTTAAATAAATAGTTACATGTAATTCATGCTACTTTCTTTTATAAGTAAAAGATGTAGAGCTAAAAAGACGGTAAAAGTAACTTTAGTTCAAAGCTTAGTTTTTCTAAAGTACTTCACTTTTATAAAAAAGTACTATTAAATTTTCTTTAGACTAAGTTAAACACGCTTAGTTCTGAGGATGTGATTTCTACATCTGCAAGAGGACTGGAGGAAAAACTTCAATCCTTCCCTTCTCAATGTTTTACTTTTATCAGCACATAAAGCACGTTAGCTAAAGCCCCCTTCATTCTCGAGTAGTATAACTATTCAATTAATTGATAGTTAGCTATTTTGAGTTTGACGACTCCAGAATTTCGATCTCAAACAACAACCATACTTCGTTTTGCATCTTTATTGAACCATGATAGTCTCCTAGCAAGGTTCTAACAATATTTTATTCTAGTTTTATAGATTTCCTGTTCAAGGAAAACTGCTCTTGCGTCAAACTATGCACAGGAGTTCCTTCTAGATTGACAACATCTTTGACTTGTCCTAGAAAGTTCTTATATTTAACACGGTTTCTCCTCCCATCATTCTGGAATTTAACATAAAAGGGGAAACTTGTAATAAGCAAAAACAATTGTTTTTTTCAAAACTTTTATAAGGCATCATTCTATAAACTTTCTACAACAGGCGCAAAGGTACCATGCCTCGTATGCAAGAAAATTGATTTGGTAATGGAAAAACAATACCTTGTTCAACTGATGTTTCCTTCTTATTTGATGCAAATATGGAAGCCAACCAATTTTTTTCCATACTTGGTATTTGCTCATCCTGCACATTCTCTTTGGCACCATTCTCTCCAAATATCCGGAACAGCTTAAACCCATTCCCTGAATGTCCAGAAGAAAGGTTGAGTTCCCGAAGACATTAAAATAGAAACTGGATATGCAAATAGTTTTTTAAATAGAAGTTCGTTATTAGCAAAATGTACCTATCATATGCGGAGTGCAATGACTTTGGCTTTACTGTATCATATTACCAATCATCACGGTACCATTAAAGAAAATTTAAATAAATAACTTCGTTTCTTCTCTAATGGCTCAAGTTTTCATATGAGGTAGTTCAACATGCTATTAGAGCAGGCAAGATGTCTTTGACTCAAGTCGCACCGTCATCCATTTGCAAAAACTTTGCACATATGTGGCCTTTGATTAAAAAAAAAAAATCTAGCAGAGGAGTCATATTGAAGACAATTTAGATAAATAAATTTGTCTCCACTCTCCTTAAACCTTTAGATGAGGTGGTTCAAGATGCATCGAAAGTTTCTAGAGATACAATGGTCCAAGTAGGTTTGGCCTTCACATATCAGTTCAGAAAGCAAATCTACATAGGAATAATGACCGCAGCCATCTCGCTGCCTCTCAGCGAACTATCATAACTATATGGAAGTACGTGTTTTGATGTTTATTAGATTGTCCCACCCCACAGCATATATATAAGCAATTCAGGCAAGTGTTTGGTGTGCCTACATATAAATTTAACATTTTTTAAATTTTGAGCCCCATGAATGTATTCCTACCTATTGGAATGAAGAAGCTAAAGCATGATAAGCATCTGAATAAATCAGGACCTCTGTCATGAACATGGTCATCTGCTATTGGTATTGGACGACCATCCACACCAATACCATCTGTTGGATGACCTTNAAGCAATTCAGGCAAGTGTTTGGTGTGCCTACATATAAATTTAACATTTTTTAAATTTTGAGCCCCATGAATGTATTCGTACCTATTGGAATGAAGAAGCTAAAGCATGATAAGCATCTGAATAAATCAGGCCCTCTGTCATGAACATGGTCATCTGCTATTGGTATTGGACGACCATCTACACCAATACCATCTGTTGGATGACCTTGATTACCGGTTGCCAGCACAGAGCGAGTATCCGACTTGGAGTTGGCTGCAGTTCCTAGTTTGCTACGTTTACCCTCTTCATCAGGAAATCGAACTGTACATTTTCTTTTGCGAAGAATAACCCTTCGGGTGATACATGAATTGCAATTAGGACAATATAAATCATGTGTTGTCTGCTCTCGTAGTACCCTATCAACATCTAAATTCGTAACTTCCAGATCGTCTGCATTTATCAGGTCATTGTCAGTACATTTTCTCTCTTTCGAAGACTCATAAGTTGTGCCATGTTCTTGATATAATATTTCAGTTGGCCAAGAACTTGAAATTGACAAGTTGTCATCCTCTTGATCTCCTTCATATAGATCCTTTACCATAGAAACAGAATTCTTCTGAACATAAAATTTATGTGCTGAGACGTCCGATCTGTCTGCAGGATTTTTCTCGACTAGTTGTTCTCCAGAATGAAGTTCAACACCTGAAATTAAATGTTAAGTGGACCTTTCAATTGTAACTTGCACCATATGTCTAAATGAAAAAATGCAAGTATAATTCTAGAATACAATACAATTTAATGAAAAAGAATAGAAACTTAAAAGCTATATGGAATATAAATTAGGCCAAAGTAATTACAATTAGAGTAGTCACAAATCCTGCCAAATTCAAATAAAGAAAATGAAATCAGAAATAACTAAAGGGGAAATATCAGACAAGTTGATCTTTTACTAGTAGTCCGTTGCATAAGGTAATGAAAATGGGCGAGTATCGGAGGAAGGAATGACCTGTTGACAAGATTTGGCAATTAGCTAGATATAGAGTAAATGTGGAAGAGGCTCATCAAGCACAATGTACTTACAGCAGGTCAAACTTAACAAATTGTAAAACAATTACAAAAACATAATTTTAACAACCTGAAATCGGCCTAGACTAGAACATTTACGAAGGGCAATCAGCAATGTCCCTCTTTTGCTGGTCGAAAATCTGTTTTATTCCGTTAAATTCAGTTGTGTTAATTAAATGAAAAACTTAAACTATTGCACGTCCCAGATCTGCCCTCCAATTTTAGTTTAAACTGGACTCGAATACCCCAAACCCGCACAATTCCCTTATTAGCAAACTGCTATCCTCTTTCACTAACCATGATTCTGCTGAACTGGGCACACAATTCGTTATTGTTGATGCTTCTGTTCAACTCTTTTACAAATTTTCATTTGGTATCAACGACCATATTCATGACTGAACACCTACAATTTTCCAAGAAAATACAAAACCCAATCACCTCGAGTAAACTGTAGCGTATTATAAATTAAACAAATCTAAGATAAAGAAAACCAAAAGCTATCAAATTAAAAACAATAAAGATTCAGAATCCTAAAGCACGTTATGAACCTTCATCTTTATCATAGTAAATGGAATATTCTGATTTCAACCCATCTTTTGCTTCTGCTTCTGCTTCATTTTCAAGAATCCCATTAAGCTCCTCTTTTCTTTGCCCATTAACAACAGCTGATTCATTATCGGGTCTATTTGCAGCGTCTGATGACTGATTCACATGCCCATTGTTGCAAGCACTTGATCTTCTTAACAAAGCAACCTCATTTTCTTCTTCCTCCTCTTCTTTTTGATCCCAATTTTGGTCTAATTTCTCCATTTGAAACACTATCCACCCCCACAAACAAGCTCTTTCTTTATGTGCAAGGCTATGTATGATAATAGAAAATATCACTAGGTTATATGTTAACAATCGGATGGGAAAATAAGAAAACAGATTTGCCTGCAAATCTGCAGATTACCAAAGGAATGTTAGTCCGTTGTTAAAGTGTGAAGTAGAGGAAGCCTCATCTCCAATTCTTCAATTGCGGAGAGCAAAAAAATTGTTTGTGGGCCACAAGATTCAACTGGAGTATATTTTATCAGTCAGAGGCAGTGCTCACTGCTCAGTATGGTCTGGGTGTATATTGGTAGGAGAAATCATGTTTGTTAAATAATTAATCTTCAACTTCAACGTACAAAATGTACAGCTAGTCCATTAATATATTTCTACAAAATCATTTAGTCTACAAATGTAAATTTTACACACCCCTTATCACGTTAATGGTCGGGAAAAATTTTACCCCCTCTAGTGTATTTAAAAAATTTCGACAATGTAATCCGCATCCTTATTGTGAGTAACTGGTAAAATATTCAATAAAAAATTCGATACATATAACATGATCCAAAAAAAAAATGGCTATCAATATTACAATAATAATTTTGTACGACACAATTATTCATTATTATTTGTTTTATTATTACCCAATACCCACCATGAAACATCTCAACAAACTTGACCTTAAATGTACAGCCCTGTTTGATGACCATTATTTTTTAAAAAAAAATAAAATAGTTTTTGAATATTATTTTTAGGAGAATGTGATTAACAAAAAGAAAAAAAATGTAATTTATGCGCAAAGTATTTTATTGTGTGAATGTATAATTGAAAATAATTATATAACAAAAAAATTCAAAATAATGGGCACCAAACACAATACAGTACTAATGATAACTGCAAAGAATAATTGTCTTGACAAGAAATTATCTACTTGAACGGGTGCCAAAGTTTTTCAAGAAAACCAAACACACTATCAGAAATATAAATTTCATAAAGAAATCGCAGTTATAAGTTGAAAATTTGATGCATATAGTTCCCTTTAACCAAAAAATATAATATAAGAAAATGAAAAAGGAAACGGGCTGAATTAATGGGAAAACGAGGGTGGGTCTGGTCAAACAACTCTCAATTTGATCGACCTAGACACATGAGGCCATAATGTCAATTATAGTCCAATGCATCTTCATTCTTCTATCCGCTGTGATTGTGTTACAATCAACATGATAGCCAGCTGGAAATGGGTCTGGTGGCGTGGGAAACATTTCTTTGGTGGCTCGATAATGTGTGGACCCGTCCAGCTCAGCACTGAAAAGGCTCGGCCTGGTTTGAGGGGTCTGAGGTCCGGGTAGGCAATCTTTGAGGATAAACAAACAAAAAGGCGAAGCCTGCAGACTTATCAAAACCCAACTGAAACAAAACCATCATTACCATCTTATCAAAACAGAATGAGGAAAAATCAAGATTGACAAAATGCGTGAAACCTGATATTCATCTTTCTTTAGTGTATGGACACCTCTTTTAGTTAGCTTTTGCCATCCACCTTTGTCTTTTAAGTGATTTTTCCTAAGCTCTTGTTTTCTGGGAAGACGATCATTAAAATATTTCAGAAAGTGAAATTGCCAGCACCCTAGAATTTCTAGTAAGTGATCTATATACTTGCTGAATAAATTCTATTTTCACAAACTGGATCATTTGCATCTAGAAACGGAATTGTTATATAAAGATCTTATGAGGCTGCCTTGGAAACCCAAACAACCATAATGATGACATTCTATATTTGAAAATGTTCTGATTAGGAGCATTTCAAAATTTAGCAATATAACCATAGGAGTAGATGTGGTTTCAACACATCAACTGCATAAAAAGGCAATTGCCACTGTTATTTAACCAGGTTTATTTCAACCTGAGAGCGTTCAGAACTCTGACGACTCAAAAGCACACAAATCACAATGCAACTACAACTAGGAACATATTTCATTGATAACATGTGCACCAGTAATGAAATGAATCTGATGCTAAATTATATAAAAGTGTCGCAATAGCCAATTTATCACGCCTACTTCATCCAGGGCCCTGGCCAACTGGAAAACTATCAAATCACAGAATGTCAATTTGAAGCCCAGTAAAATGCAAGCAATCTTGATATTATATTCACATGAACAGCTATTAGCCAATCGTGGTATTTTATGAGAAACAGTACGCAAGCTAAACTTTTCGTAAGAATGCAATTGTGTATACTTACAGTGGCAAGGTCCAAGATTAGTAAGTTGTAGCGCTTTTTACCGTTTATTTGATGTCTAACTTGGATGCCAATGATGGTTCTTGAATGGCCGTCATGTTTAAAGTACGAGGGCCTGCTCAAAAAATCTCATAAACATTAATTAGTGTGAATTTACAAATAGAAATTGTTTCCCCCTTTAAAAACGAGGCTCCACGTCATCACTCCACCTATGACACCACGTAAGCAAAGGGTCCCACGCGTGCAGCACCATCACTAGCGGTTAGGATGGCAGAAAGTCAACGAAAATCATGACAGTCCGAGGCTCCCTGAAGAAGCCAGACGCCGAACTTACTGAAGCCCCTTTCTCAGGGGTCCCTCAACAAAACCAGACCCTAATACCAACAAGTGCGGCGCCGCCCCCTCCGTCATAGATTCGAAGATCTCTCGGAAGTGGTTGACGAGACGGGTAATAAAGGGGTGTCAGCGTGTCAGCCCACTTGGACGGCGCGACCCATGTTCAAAGCATTAACTGCCTGGAAGTGACGTTGATGTGAGGCTTCAGACGTTGTGATTTAGCCACGTGTCCATGGATCCAAAGGACTCCAGCGGTTAAAATAGTATAAATAGGCTGACTTTGTAATAAGAGAGGGGTGGAAAAAAAGAGAGGAACAAATATATAAGGAATTGATATACACTTTATCGGGTGAATGTTTATTATTCCGCTGATGAGATAAAAAAGAGAGATGAATTCCCTATTGTCTTGAGAAGGTGATCATTGATAGCGTGATTCCAACCCATAATATTGTCGGAGTCCGAACAGCTTTGTCTCTTGTCGGAAAGTGCCTCTCGCGTTCAGTCAAGCTCAACTATCGTCTTCATACCGATAGAAACGCGCCGGATCCGTACTTGACGTGACAAGAGTGGGCCCGGCATCTGTTGAGTCCATTTTTTTGGGTCAACAGAAATAGTGTACGCATTTTTACAGCCCATACGCAGCCAACAAGAAGACTCCTAAAACTAATTGAAATTCACTTACGGTTTCCCACTGAAGACAACACGCTGATTGCCATATTGGATGGGATTGTTGCCAGAGACGTAATTCCAACCCAGTCAATAAGAACCTGATCACCCTTTATATTTGCCAACGGGAATGCTAGAATGTTTATGACTCCTATCACCAGACGAAACTGCATCTGGAATTTTGGAATCCCCCTTCAACAGAAATATATCCATTGGTCCATAAACTTGCATAGCCTTCCTTTTGCCCACAGTTTTATCTAAGATTATATCCTTGCCACAAAAATCTACTATCCTGGCACGAAGACCAGTGAGCGGAAAAGTGCAGCACACTCTGTGGTTCCAATCCAATTTCTTTTTCCATAAATTTTATGATCAAAGTCATTTGAGCCATGTGTATCAAAACCTCTTTCCCAAGCAATTTCAAGCCATCTTTGTAAGGAAGAAATATCGGGTACAAACCCAAAACCACCATACAGAACCTCCCTTGCTTCTTCTCTCTGTTTAAGCAGATGAGAACTAAGCATCTGAATCTTTCGCCACCCACACCCACACCCACACCACCACCCAATATACCCTGATTCAACACTCTGAAAGTGATCAATGAACCCAGACAATATACTCACTGCATTATTTGAGTCCGATTCCAAACACTTTGCTAACAAAGCCATCAAGCCGTCTTCAACTTGACAGAAGCTCTCCTTGATCTGTGTCTCTACTAAGTAACAAAATTTTTCATCAGTATCTATCCTTCCGCTAGTAGTTCCCTTGGCATCACACCTTAAAAGACTGCTCTTGGGATTGTCACGGGAACTTTCTATATGTTTACGGAATAGTCAACCTGATCATAACAAGGAATTCCTCGTGTTATTTAAAATTGCAAATACCCATAACTGATGTGTACAAGAAAGATGGCATGTTTCAAGAAGTAAAATAGCAAAATGTCTGACCACGAGAGCTTTAAGTAAGAAGACTCAATAAACAAACTATTTATGTAATTTATCCCAACATGATGCAAAATATAAATATAGATTCTCGGTTCTTGTTTTAGTATAGTTTCAACTACTTTCCTCCATACACATGATTACTTTTCCGATGCCTTATTCTTTTCTATTAAAGTATTTTAACTCCGTAATTGATAACACTGTGTCTCCACTTTTCAAATCAATATGCCAATATGTTAATCGAAAATTACAGACAAGTAATGTTACAAACGAACACAAGCCTTCAATAAAACGATTTCCTTTCTATTTCTTCCCAACATTTCTGTCCTTGCTATCAGGTGCTAATATACTATTCCTAATAAATTGATGAAACTATATACAGCATTTTGTAGTCAGCAACACTGCAACAAGTCATTTCTCCAAAACAATGCTGACTCCAGTCCTATAATCCTATTCAGTACTTGGTCATTATATTGCCTGATAGGTTACAAATTGAGCAATCAAACAATTTTTGAACAAACAAGCACTTAATTATATACCAAAAAAATCGAAATAAAATTCTTATTTAATGCATGAATAAACAGACAGTTTTCTTGTGCATATAAAAAGTGATCATTAGCATGTCTGTATAATCGAGATTTAATGGAACTACATAATCGAAGAATTCAAAAAACACGTAATAATTGTGGAAATGAAAAATTGTTTATTTGAATGGAAGCAAAACACAATCCAATGCAAAGTATACCTCTCGAGTTCCAGAAACGGAACTGTTAGATTACGAAAGGGACAGGAAGCGGAGAATTCCATGAAAGAAATGGAGCCAAAATTGGAAATTTTTAGGGGGGGATTTTTATTATTATTTTTTTGCTGGAGAGGTAATTCCTTTTCGACCACTAAATGGGGGCATGGCGCGCTCTTTTTTTTTATTATTTTTAAGTTTCTTTCCATTTTCTTTCTTCTTTTTTTTTGGTGTCATTTACTGCCCTCAAGTGTACCGGGTACGCACTAAATTTTAGAGCATGTTTGGTATCGATTATAATTTAAGTAAAATTGAAAATATAGTTATTATTGGGTCTCACTCGTCTAATAAAAGTCAACAATAACGATTAATTTTTTAATTTTAATCTCTATCAAACGAGCTCTTACTGTGAATGATTTTTGGGTCAATTTACTTTTAAGGGTCTTGTATTTTCAATGTCCATTGTCTAGTTTTTAGAAATTCATGAGTTGTTTAATGTATAATTAATAACTAATTATTACGGTTATAAAAATTGATCTGGACATATCAGATCGATCTTTGAACTATCGATTCAAGCAACAAATCGATCATATCCCTTAAATTACCCAAACAAGCCATTTACCCAAAGAAAAACAAGTTGACCCAATGCGAATCCAAGTGACTCATGTTGTGGTTCTCCGATCACGAAAGAGGAGTTGTAAGAGGAAAAACTATTATATTTCTTACTGGAATAGAATTTTATAAGATAATTTACAAACTAAAAAAAAAAAACCTCTCAAACTCTCTCTAATCTCTCTTTATTTCATTCCTCTCTGGGATGTGTAAACAAACAAATTGAACCCCAATTTATAGCCAATGGGGAGGTGAAAATGGGAAGAGATTTTCAACAATTTACAATAAATTGAGTGGTTGGTTGCTGGTCGGTTGCTGCTGTAGAGATTGGGTGGTTGGCTGTTGAAGAAATTCCATCCAAATTCTAGCCAATAGATGCAGTAAAAAAATAGTGGCTGAGTAGTTGTCAATTTAGTCAACAAAAAAAGGTTTGAAGAAAAATGGTGGCTGGACATTACAACTCAAACCCACCGGATGAACTTGTTTCCATTTTTATTTTATTTTTTACATCGACTCAATTTTAGTTAGCAACTGTCTGGACGCAATTTTTTGGAAAAAATTGATTTTGCCTTCAACTCGCTTCGCACGTGTTTGAGATAAAACTGTTGTTGTGTCAATTTGATTAAAGTACATGACTTTCAAATATTCATAAGTCCATTTTACCCCTTTATGCAACTGTGTGTCCGTAGACGAGGGAAGAAATGAATTGAGGCCAAAATTGGCAATTGTCCCCAACAGTGATGACCTGTTTGTTATAGATTCTTCAATTCTACAGTAAATCAATTCTCATTTTCAATCACACATCTTTTAATTAAAATTTAATCGGTCCCAAACGAGTTTAACCCCAAAAAGACTTACTCACCAAATACACAGAGAAAACAACCATTAGGATTGTAGCGGCAATTTCTTTTTGATATTTATTACGGACCTATTTGTTATATAATTTAATATCAATATGTCCATGTAATATTTTCAAGCATGAAGTGCCAAAATAATTCAAATTTTTTGTTCATTCAACTATAGAGACTTAATATTATATAAGTCATGAGTCAATATAAATCCACGCCAACCCGACCCCCATACTTTAATCTTTGTTGACAAGATGTTCTAAACTGACGTTTCAACCTTTACACGGATTGAGTTAGGTCAAATTATGATTAAATCCATCATGTTGGATTGGATTTGAATTAAAACAAAAATCGACACAACCCAACTTATGATCACCCTTACTTGAAACTTGAAAGAGAGAATATATTAAGAATTTTGATGGTTGTACTTCAAGAAATGCAACTGTAGAAAGTGGAAATGACCCCAATCGAATATGAAATAGAATATTCTTCAGCGAATGAACTTAGCATTATAGAATTTATAGTGCCAAAATAAAACAAAACATTTCATGCCCACATAATCTTCATACTTGAAAGCGAGAATATATTCACCCCATGTTTATCATCCATTTTCTCAAACATTATTTGTTATGGTAAATAATTTCAATAATATATTCACTCAATAAAATATTCTACACGCAAACCAATAAAATTACTTTACTTTTCAACCACACATTCTTCAAAAAATATCATTCAAAACTCTATTTCTTCTCCCAAAATAGGAGACAAACGTGCCCTAAGAAATTTGATGGTTGTACAGGCCGCATGGGCCCTGTATTACGATGACGCCACTTGGCCCCTTTATAGGTAGGGTCTGTAGGTCACGTTATATGTTCATTATATTTGTCATTATTTTTTATATTATATCAAATGGCATCTTCTATACCATTTATTTTAAATTTTGAAATTGCGTCAATGCACCGTCAGCCCGTCACCCTCCACAAAATATTCAATCGGATTAGACAACTACAGAAGGAAAATAAATATTTTACATTTATTATTCGCTACGAATAATAAGGATTAAAATAATTATATTAACTTGTATTCCGTGTTTAAAGCAATTAGTACCTTGATTAAATTAATTCAGGGAGCTTATCTTCATTTATTCAACCTTATAAAATTACTACGCTATGTAAGAGTGGGTTTAGCTTGTATTATTTATCTATCGAATTATGAATTAAAAAATATTAGTTAAATTAAATGAAATAAATTACTTACAAGTAATAACTAATAATAGGTAAGATTTTCACTTATAAGTAAAAAATAATACTAATAACTAAAAATTCACTTACAAGTAAAATTAACATTCTCAATAAATAGGAAATAGGCTATACATTTTTTTACCAAGATCACTTCATATGTCAATCCTTTAATTTTGCCTCTATAGTTATAGCCTCTGTAATCAGGGGCGGAGATAGGAGACAAAGTGTTGTCCATGTCCATTTAATTTTTTTTATATGTAAAAAAAATACTTTTATGTATTTGTTCAGGAAAAGAAAATGTCCTTCCTTACTATGTCTATGCCTCTGATTCTATGCATATAAATTTATAACTATATTATAAATTGAGTCAAATTGAAATATTGAAATAAATTGAGTCAAATTGAAATATTAATTTCAAACACATATTTTTGAATGAATTTAATTATAAGCGTAAAATTGTAACTCATTCTCTATTTTAATTTTAAGAGTCGCTCGTGTGAAGAATATTATAAATTGTATATAATAAACTTGTTTCTATTACAAAATAAAACTCTATTTATGGGGCTATAAATAACTCTAAAAGGAAAGATTGCACAATAATTATACAATCAACTATTAAGGAAAATAATCCTACACTATTGAAAAAATATCATAGAGATTATTCTTTCCATAGCTTCAACAATTATTACTCCTAAAATATGTTCTTCATATTTTG
>CAIGRO010152087.1:0-13081 GCA_903798355.1 Fraxinus baroniana | reverse complement strand
AGTTACATTATTTTTTTCATTCTCATTGTTCTACTCATTTTCAACTACACATTTTTCAATAAAATAATATTTTTCATCACATCAATAATATTTTCTTCTTTTTCAATCACATAAAAAAATGCATTCCTGACTACAAAATGTGCACCAAACAGGGGCATATTTTAAAAATTGGTCAATTTTCCACACGTTCAACAATACCTTAAGCCTTTATTTATCTCCCTTTAAAATAAAACTCTTCAATTTTTATATTCATTTTTACTCTCATAATTATATGATAAAATATTTTGCATATAAATTCAAAATTCTTCTCCACTTTTTAACCACGGATTTTTCAAAAAATCAATAATTAAAACTCTATTTTTCAAAATAATAGACATCAAACATGGACTAAGTTATTCATTTCATCAAACACAATTTTTAATTTATATACTTTTAATAAAATCTATTTTTCGTTTGTCTGATTAAGTATGATATTAAGGACGTGTTTGGCAGAGATTAAAATCGGATTAACATTGAAAAATTTGCCGTTATGTCGACTTTTATTAGACAAGTGAGACCCAATAACAGCTATATTTTCAATTTTAATTGAATTTTAAGCACGACCGAATACGTCCTAAATTACATGATTTATAGTAAATCTTTATTCCTAAGGACCCGTTCGGTTGAGATTAAAATCGAATCAAAATGATTTTTATTAGACAAGTGAGACCCAATAACAACTATATTTTCAATCTTAATTGAATTTTAATCCCCATCAAACGGGCCTAAATATGTCAGAATAAATTGTTCTTTCTTACAAATAAATAAAAAAAGACCTTATTTTAATCACCAAAATAATTATCATTAAAATTAACTTATTTAACTCTATGAGTTTGTTTGGTAGAGATTAAAATCGGATTAAAATTGAAAAATTAGCCGTTATTGTTAACTTTTATTAGACGAGTGGGACCCAATAACGACTATATTTTCAATTTTAATCCACTTTTTAGCTTTACCAAACAAGCTCATAATTCTCATTCTTCCATTTATTTTTAACCAAGCATACTTCAATAAAATTACATTTTTCATTTCAACAATAACTTTTTCTTTTTTTTTCAACCACATATTCTTTATCAATCTACTATTCTAGAATACATTCTTCCAAAATAATGTGGCTCAAACACACCCTAAGGAAAAAATTTGGATTTGTATGTGATATTATTTTATTGAATATTGTGGTTGAAAATAAGAGAGAGGAAAATGTATTTTTGAAGTGGGTCCCACTTAGCACACTAGGTTGCCACGTGTCATCCAACGAAAAATGCAGTGGGCCTTACGGTCTTACTGTATTCTTTCCTTCTTCCTCACAAGACACGCTTCATTCTCCCTCTCAGGAAAATAGAAAAAAAAAAATTCAGCAGAATTTCTGACAGAATTTTCATTCAACTGCTCAAAAAAGAGGTCTTTACAGATTTTAAAGAAATATATAAATTTTCTGCCTTGTACAGTATTTGTTGTTGGTCCAAATATCAAGGGGTAACTCGCATTTCTAGGGACGCTTCAGATCCGAAAATCTCTCTTTGTTTTTGTTTCATTTCATGTCTATCAAAAAGTTGTGTATCGTTGAATAAGAAAAAAATCAGGGGCTGGTCAATTTACCGTAGATAATTGCGGAACAGCCATCCCAAACCCGGAATTCACGCTTCACATCGATTCAATTTCTGTTTCTCAAAAAATAATGTTATCATTTTCTCTTTGATTTTTTTTGGGGGTATTTTTGATTTTGTGGCAATGTGGGTTGTTTTTTGTTAAAAATATTTGTTTTCGAGATCTGGGCTGTGTTCAGAATCATTTTCTGTTGATACCATACCGGAGCTTCTGAATTTATTGGGGAGGTATTTATTTTATGTCTGATTTCATTGTGCACTTACCGTTCAGCAAAGAATTTGAGGGGCTTGATATTTGGGTCTTCAAGTTTTATTGATTTAAGAATCTGGGCTCCGAGATTTTGTTAATGCTGTAGTTTGTATACACTGGATATCAAGAGTTTGATTTTGTGGGGGTTAAGATTCGGATGCTACATTGGTTATAGAATTGGATTACTACTAATTTAAGGATCTTTTGATTTATTGGAGTGTTCTTGGGTGCATAGAATGCTGATAAGATCACAGCTAAATGCTACGGGTATTTGGGAAAAATAAATTAGGTTTTTATTTTAGGAGTATAAAGTTTCAGATTAATAAGCACGAGAGACTGAAACTCTTAATTGGTATGGGCTGCATTTGCTCTAAAGGATCGAAAGATGAGAATAAAGTTAAGAAAGAGAAAGTATCGAAGAAATCTTCTAAAAGATTCGTATCTTCATCAAGAAAGGACGAAGTTCTTGTGGATGTTGATAATGGAGGAAATGATGCAACAAAAAGGCTCATATCGGAGGAGCATGCTGAGAAAAGTGCAGGCTCTACCCCAGCATTGTGGGACGAGGGGCAGAAAAAGCCTATAGTTTCTGATAAAACTGAGGTTCCCCATATGCAAAGACGGGCAACAATGGATCCTGGAGCAAGAGGAGGGCAGCCGCAGATGTGTAGAGTATTTAGCACCCGAAATGGAATTGATGGGGCACAAGTTGTTGCTGGATGGCCATCATGGCTGACTGCCGTGGCTGGAGAGGCCATCAAAGGATGGGTACCTCGAAAGGCAGACTCATTCGAGAAGCTGGATAAGGTATAATAAAATGAAGATTTCCACCCCCGGTACTTGTATATATTCATATGTTTGTACCTCCAACTTCCATTTCGTTCTCATTTATGTGTTTGTTTACATGTGTAAGTTTTTCCATCATCTTGTTTATTTGGCTTTCCAGCTTTCCATCGGTCAGATTCCACTGTTTGTGCACATCATTATGCATTCACTTTCCACCAGTCACTTTAGTTCCAATCATGTAGAAATTTTGCTAAACTTTGAATTTGAGGGAAGATCGTAAGTATTTTGTTGCCCTCGGAGATTCCCTATCTTAACTGGACTTAGACGAATTCATGGATCAAGTCTCCTCGTTTTACATTATGCTATACTTTGTTAAGAATCAAACAGTTCATGGCGTGAAAGGTGGGTCTAGCGCTTAGGATAGGTCACTATAACGTTCTGTTCTAATTGAGTCAAAACTTATTCTCTGTAAAAACCACATAAATTTTAAGCTTTTAGCAAGAGATGATCATTTCTGGCTCTTTTAATGCTGTTGACTCCTTAAAGTGCTAAACCCGAATATCTTAGATTGCCACATGGGTTTCTGTTGAACTCCAAGGAGAGAAGTATATTCTTTTATACTCCAATATATTATTTTCTTAAAAGCAGTACACATCATTCAACTTTACTTTGACTTGATCCAAGCTATGGAAGGTAATTATGGGACTTGCATCTGAAACATTGACATAATCTAAGTGTTGTTCGACTTCTTTCTGGTATAAATCACTGTAAAATTATTTCAACTACTACAATGCAATTTCACAGATTGGTCAAGGGACATACAGCAGTGTGTACAGAGCTTGTGACCTTGAAACTGGAAGAATTGTTGCACTGAAAAAGGTGCGGTTTGTTAACATGGATCCAGAAAGTGTCCGTTTCATGGCTAGGGAAATCCTTATTCTACGTAGGCTGGATCACCCAAATGTGATGAAGCTTGAAGGTCTGGTCACTTCCAGGGTTTCAGGCAATTTGTACCTTGTATTTGAGTACATGGAGCACGACCTTGCAGGACTTGCAGCTTCTCCAGCAGTTAGGTTTACTGAGCCACAGGTCTCTCCTTCTTTCTTGCTATTTGATTTAGCTCAAGATAGGGGCTCCATTGTTGTTATTTATATCTTCTGAGTTATAGATTCTTCATAAATCATAACTGTAGTCTTTTCTTTTTAAATAAATCTACACCCCCTAGTAAAGTGCATATCATAAACTGATTAGTGATTTATAAATCTTGATGTTGTTTGTAGAATCATATAATGAGATCTACACTATCTTAATTTGTGCATGATCTTTATCTTCTAGCAGCCTAGTTTTAGGGCATTATAAATTTGGAATTCCACCAGAGCAGAATCCGAGACGTCATTTGTCAAGCTTTTGGATTGAGCAAACCGACTATGATAGGTTGAAACAATGTTGCTATGAAATTCTATGAAACTAAGTTCTCATAAACTGTTTTTCTGCTTCATTTAGTTAGATTGTTGGTTCAATCATTACACCTAAAATAACTAGGTTTTTCTTCTATTTCCTTTTTCTTTGATGGTTTATAAAGACCATGCTGTTGTTGTTTTTTTTTTTTCCCTCTTAAAACATTTGAATAGATATAATGCAGATGAGAGTGCAATGTAGCCGATCAATGCATTTCTGTGAACTTTACATCTAAATAAATATATAAGATGCTATGTTATTTAACTGTGCTTTTAGATTGGTCAATCCTTATATCTTTCGAGCTACTTTTTCAATTACTCTAGTCTACTTTTAGCCTAGACCAAGTCTCATTTTTGCTCAATTTGAGCCTATCGAGAACATTACTTACTCAAGACTGTCATGCCTAGTTCTGGTAATGAATGGACATATTGAAATCTTTTTCTCAAAATTTGATTTAGACGAGCAAAGTTTGTGATAAATATAATCCATATCATACCCAAGCTGTGACTATATATGTTCTGGTTCTTCAGATGTAGTTTTGGATTGGATGAATAACATGACACTTTTGACAACATCTACCAATCTTTTTCATGTTTCTGTATATATTTGAAACGACCTGTTGCGACCTTTCTTTTATGGTCAATGTTTTTTTTTTACTGTGGGCATGCAGATCAAATGTTACATGCAGCAACTGCTTTGTGGACTTGAACATTGTCACAGTCGTGGAGTCCTGCACCGAGATATCAAGGGTTCAAATCTTCTGATTGACAACAATGGAAATCTCAAGATTGGTGATTTTGGGCTGGCAACCTTTTTCCGAACCAATCAGAAGCAGCCTCTAACTAGTCGTGTTGTTACCTTGTGGTACCGACCTCCTGAACTTTTACTTGGTGCTACAGAGTATGGAGTAGCTGTAGATCTGTGGAGTTCTGGTTGTATTCTTGCTGAACTGTTTGCAGGCAAGCCAATCATGCCTGGAAGAACAGAGGTAATGCCCAGATCAATGTGGGCTTGCACATGCTCAAGTCTGCTTTGTTTTATAATTGCTTGATTTCTCGTTTTATGTTTTATTCATGAAAATGATACTATTATGTTTTGTAGAAAGATTACCCTCTACTATCGGCTAAGAGTATTTTACATTTCTGTTTCACACGGTTCTTCAATTTTAACATCTGAAGAAAGCAGTAGAGATGCTGTTGGCTGTATTGACCTTTTAGGCAATTTTATTTTCAGTTCTCCAACAAATGGATCCACTTATCTGATAAGAGAAAACACATTTGTCTGCTCTGTTCTTAAAATGGTTTCGGAAAGAAATGAAAGAGCTGTTAATAATAACCCATATTTCCTATAATTCTATAGAAGTAACTGAAGCGGTATGATTAACTTTTTCTTAGGTATGGAGAAAGCATTCATATTCTCTGTTTTTTGACACGTGGATACACACCATAAAAGTGGTACATTTATTTATCTAAAGCGTTTCCAAGAATATGGTTTGGGTGAAATTCCAGGCAAACTAATTTTTCTTCTAAAACTGAATATATTTTGGAATTTTATGCATTCTTGGTTCTCTAACCTGATATCCCACGTGGGTTTGGTAAATAACCTGGACTAGTTATTTTGGATAATTGGAAAACAAGGCCCCTGTGTTGGTCATGCTCAAAGAATCCCCTCCGTGCTTGAGGCGTGATAGTATCTTACTTTTTACCATGTCAGCAGCAAGGCTTTACCTTTTTATGATTTTTATAATTAATATGTTATGGATATAGGGTCTTTTTCTGTTACTACTATGCCGCGAGTTTAAAACCAGAAGATTATATATTTTTTAGATGTTTCCTAACGTATGCAATATCTGGTGCTTGCTGTTGCACCTGGAGCCACTTCCAGGTGCTGAAGCATGGGTCCTTTGTATCCATTTTGCAAAAAACAGGTTGTGATTGTGTAGTGGCATCTGAAAAATATACATTAAGGGTGCCTAAAGCGTTCATGGTATCATTATGAATGTATAAATAATATTAATAAGGCATGGATGATTCTGCCAATATCAATCATCCTGGGTGCAAATTGTTATTTTTTAGTTTCACAAGACTCTCTTCTATTTTGGTGCCTGTCTTGGGATCTTGCTCAAATATTTAAATTTTTTTTCCAAGAAGTCTTCACTTAATAATGTTTTGTGTGTAATTTTTATGACCCATTATTTGTTACCATTTAAATTTGTATGCAGGTCGAACAGCTGCACAAAATCTTTAAACTTTGTGGTTCTCCGTCTGAAGAATACTGGAGGAAATCAAAATTGCCGCATGCGACAATTTTCAAACCTCAACAACCTTACAGACGTTCTGTGGCTGATACATTCAAGGACTTCCCGCCTACTGCATTAGAACTTTTGGAAACTCTCCTTGCTTTTGAGCCGGAGTGTCGAGGATCAACAACTTCTGCTCTTCAAAGTCGGGTAAAACTAATTTTCTCCAAAAATTTGTCAGATTGAGCACTTTGCACCGTAGTCCTACATTGGGTAGGTGAGGAACACCATTTCAATATTGGTTGTGTTTTTAGCCTCTTTTTGGATACAATTCATAAATTGGCTTATAAATTCTGTCAAAGTAAAACAGGTTCTTAACTACTAATTATTATCCACATGTTTCGTGGGCCCCACTACTATTCGTCTTTATACATTGATTTATAAATTTCCAGTTGGAGTATATAATTATCCAACTTGAGTGCCAACTTTTGGCAGTTACTGATCCTGATCCCATGGGCTCGGGGTATGACATTTAGCCTTTGTCTTCATTAAATTCTGGAATTCAAAAGATGTCTTCTATGTATATAATCTAGGTCTCTGAAAAACCGAGTTGCCTGCATCTTTACTTCTCTTGCACTTGAATGCTTTGTGATCTGCTATCCTTTGAGAGATTATGATGTATAGTGTGTAGAAAGGCTTAGGTGCGTAGCTAATTGATTTCTTTCATTGGTAGCTCATTCTTATTGTTTCTATTGATTTCTAATTGTATTGTATAGGGGCTTCTTAAAATTCTCCCGAGTTAACCATCAGGCATCTTCCTAATATTTATTGCATACTGTATAGCAACCTTTTACGTGTCACATACAGATTTCTCCCCAACTTTTTTTTATCTCTATTAAAGATTTGATTGGAGTCCAAATTGATTTTAGATCAAAAGAAGAAAGGAAGATAGCCACATTTTAGTCTCTCTTTTCAAGAGGGACTATCATTACTTCGACTCAACATTTTCAAAAGCTTTTCACTATGAACACCCTTGAAATTCTTGAAGTTGTATGCAGTTGAACTTTAGTTCTTTATTAAGAAGAAATAAAAGTACTCATAAAAAGCAATGCATTTTGACATAAAACATTGCTACTTTACATTTTGTTATCCAAGTATTTCTTGAGTTTTTCTATTTCCTTGGAAGTATCTTTGGAAATCGAATTTTTCAACTAGCAATAATATATGATTTTAATATAAGATGGACACTCTATCAGATTTCATGAAATTAAAATAAAGTATGCTGAAATATTTATTTGGATTCTTGTTTTAATTTCTATAAAACTATTACATTCCACGAGAAGAATGCGTTGATCAAAACCCATTAAATGAGTTTATTGAAATTGTAAAATGATCTGTACATTTGTAACCAAGTACACTCATAATATTTCAAGAGGGGTGAATTGTACTTAATTGCCATTCAGTTATTGGGGTTGCTAAATTAACGCTCGTGTTCCTCAAGGCACTATATAGGCGCAGAAGGCACATACTATAAGATTAGTACTAGAGGAAAATGAAAATGATAGTGGTAACAGTTTTAGGAACAACAATTATAAGACTGTTTATAATCATGAACGTTAAGCCCCTGTTTGAGACCCATTTTTTTAGGAGAAATGTGTTTAGAAACGATGATTTTTTTTTTTATGAACGTGTGGTTTAAAAAGGGGAAAAAGTTTTGGGTTTACGTGTAAAATTATTTGTATGAGAGAATATGTGGTTGAAAATGAGTTTCAGAAAAAATGGGGACCAAACAGGGGCTAAATAACAACAATGATTGTGGAGGTGATTATGTGTTACACTGTTCCATTTGGTTATGTTTGCATCAAATTTATATGAAGCCATGCTTATATTTGCACTTGTGCCATTAAGATGAAGTTTAGGTTGTGTTTGACACCCATTTTGGAGAAGAATTTGATTTGGAATAGTGATTGATGGAAGAATGTGTGGTTAAAAAGTAAGGAGAATTTTTGGGTTTATGTGTAATATTATTTTATTGATAGAATGTGGAAATGAAGAAAGAAAAAAAAAATGAGAATGAGAATGAGTTCGTAGAATTTGATTTAAAATAGTGATTGATAGAAGAATGTGTGGTTAAAAAGTAAGGAGAATTTTTGAGTTTATGTGTAATATTATTTTATTGATAGAATGTGCGGTTGAAATGAAGAAAGAGAAAAAAAATGAGAATGAGAATGAGAAAATCAGAAAAAAATGGATGTCAAACAAGAGCTTATCTAGATCAAATTTATGCTTTGTGCTGTATGCCATGTGGTTTTCTGATCAAATATTTTATTTTATTTTTATCATCAAAAAAGCATTAATTACAGCGACATAATACATTTTTTGAAGCTATGTACTTATGAGATGTCTCTTTTCAGTTTTTCACTGCAAAACCTCTACCTTGTGACCCGTCATCTTTGCCCAAATACCCTCCTAGCAAGGAGTTTGATGCCAAGGTTCACAATGAGGAGGCAAGAAGGTGCACATTCAATCTTATCCTTGAGAAATTATGAATTGTGATTTCTGCCTCTTGATCTGTATAAATTCTAAAGAACTTCTGGTAGCATTGTTTGTCAAGATGTCTTGTGCTGTTGTGTAATGAGGCAGTGTTCAGTGGCTTGCATGTTATATCATACTTCGAAAGAATCATTGGAATCTTGGTCATGATGTATATTTTTGTTCTTTTGTTCAAATAAAATATGGACGCCTATAATGTTCATGAAATCCCTTGAACTTGTCACCAGGCAAAGAGCTGCTGGTGGAAAAGGAGGCGGAGTTGAATCCAACAGAAAGGGATCTAAAGCAGTGCCAGCACCTGATGCTAATGCTGAATTACATACGTCTATACAGGTATTTTATTTTATTTTTTTTTTGTTTTATAGGCCCGTATTATATGATTTAATATGGCAGTTTCATTTCTATATTAACCCGTGTTCTGATATTAAGAAACGGAAAGGGCAGTCAAATCCCAAAAGCAACAGCGAGAAGTACCCTCCAGAAGAAGATGGTGCTTCTGGCTTCCCAATTGAGCCTTTCAGAGGATCCTTGCATACTGGGCATTTAATGCAAAAGGATGGATCTGGAAATTCCTTAAATATTGCGGATGGAAGGCCTCAAATTGGTTCTCATAAATGCTCAGGGTCCGCAGCAAGACTGTCCAAGTTCTCGAATTCGGTAGCTGCTCGTGGCTTTTCACAACTTGATTTAAGCAGAGAGGCCAATTCCCACTCACAGTGGCAGGAAGACCGTTTGAGTACCAAATATAATCATTTAAATGATGCCGAGTCCTCCCACCATTTGCTGGGACCAAATTTTTACAAGAATGATGGACGGGTTCCTCGTAAGGAGACCACAATGGTAAGAAGTTACTTAATTTTATGTTTTCATCATGTAGGGAACATCCCCACACCCCGCCCCCGTTTTAGTACTTAGAAGAGAGAAGAAACACTTAAAAGTTTCTTATCATCTTGGATTTGATGACAGGGTTATACTCCAAAGAAGACTCGGATCCATTATTCTGGACCATTGTTTCCCGGTGGAAATATGGAGGAAATGCTCAAAGAGCACGAGAAACAGATTCAAAATGCAGTCAGAAAAGCTCTTAGTGACAAGAATAAGACACGGAAAGGTTCTGGTGACAATGGACAAACAGAATCACTCCTTGAATGTGTGAACTTGGGCAGGTGATTTTCGAGAAGAAACATACTCTGCATTTAAATTTGCATTCCTCGGATGATTCAGTCGAATGGTGTGAATTCCCTGGATGTACTGTGCCAAAGAGTAAGCATCATGACTATGGGAGAATCTGAGGATTTCTCAAGGAATGTCTTCTGCTGCATCAGGTAATTGTTCACAAGTGACGACATTCAATATATGATAATAGGATTTCAGGTTGGCAAAAGCTCCAAATGATGAAGAATAATTGACAATTTCAGAAGATTTACTCAACCATCAACCCGATTCCAAGTCTCTAAATCCTGGGGCAAGCTTTGATTCTTGAGCGGGGGTCCGATTTTCTTCTTTTCTATTTTTCCCCTGAGACATAAGGTTGCTGAAATATTCTTGTAGAGTTTTACTGTGTAAATTGTAGTTCGATGTGAAGCCTAGATATCCTTGTTAATCGATAGGAACACGACCCTTTAGGACTCCATCAGCAGAGATGCAATTGGCATAAATACTACTACATTTTACAATTTTTTTGTACTAAATCTTTTGATGGAGTCTACCAGTTTCTATTTCATTTCCCCTCTTCATTGATTTAGTGACTGGACCAAAACTAAAGGATATAATGTCCCAAAGTTCCTCAGGGAGCTCACTAGTTATCACTGGTGGCGTATTTGATATACAATACTGATATTAGCATAAAGTTTTAAGTTGTTTTCTTTGATGATTCTATTTAGTGTTGTATAATATATTTTAGGGAGAATTGCATTCACAATAATAAATCTCTCGTTTTATTGAAGACTTAACCCAAATCTTTCATTTGTGCTACTCACGGTATTAAACCTTTGAAAAACTTGTACTTAGAGTTCAAATGAATGAAAACCGGTTTGATCATTAGTTGACCCAAAAAATTGATTTTTGACTAATTTTAGAAGGGGTAAAATGGTAACTTCGAATTAAAATAAAACGAAAAACAAAAGGCTAGCTTCACCCCACGCCCCACCCGTCATATTGCTTTCACAAACAGCCACCTTCGGAAGCTTTTTTCCTGCCTTTGGTGTCGTCGCTGGTGATGAAATTATTGAGGGTTGGGTGGTATCAACCCATGTGCCTGCATTGTGCTATGCAATTGGGGTGGAGCCATCGGGTTCAATTGGAACAGGGTTCAATTGAATTGTCTTGTTGAAATAATTGGGGTGCGTTTATTGATTTGACAGAGGAATATTCGAGCTTGCATCCGTATAAGAGAGAGATTTTGAAGCTATTGAAGAAGAAATATGCTAGTACACATAACATTTGTCAATTATGTCAACATAATGCTATGTATTACTCATTGAAGAATCCGGATGTTGGGGGCGTTTTTGGAGTTTATTGATCATTTTTGCAATTCTCCCTACCATATTTTACTGAACAAATTGTGGAGATTTTATATTCTTGTTGAGATAGCCGACATTTTTTGTTAATTACTTGAAGATAATCAAGGTGGCTGGAAAATCAAATTATCATGGGGTGCCTTTCCTTCTAGCGCATGAAGGGGCACCTTGCGATAATAGTCTATTTTGCTAGATTACCTTCAACCTATTATCGGTTGACTTGAAAAGACAATTTAAAGAAAGCTTTATGTGGGGATGTAAACGAGCCAGAGCATATCGCAAGTGAAAGCTCGCGATTCGGACGCAGCTCAGGCAAAAAATTGCTTGGTCTTTTTTGGCCCTAGCCAAGCTGAGCCAAAACTTATCTGAAAAATTGAGGTTGGCTCCAGCTTTAGGCTCAGACTTTACTAAGTCGGACCAACTCATTTTTTTTTTCAAATACAACTGCAAGAGCAGCAAATTGCTAGCTACCTGCTTCAGGCAAGTAGACAGGCTGGTTGCTGCTTGTTTTAGGTAGGCCTATGATACGATGCATTTTTTGCCCGCAATGCTGGCTCTGGCTTTTTACAGGCCGAGCTGTAGGCCACCCAAGTCGACAAACCGGATTGACATCCATAACTTTACAACATAAGATTTGAATGCATTGGATGTTCATTGATTTAACAAAAGCAGTAAATTACAATTGTTGGTGTATGTGTAAACAACAAAAAACTTGACAAGTGTTCGAATATCGAATATTTCTTGTAATTGCTTAAGTAAGAAAAATTTAAGAGACATTAGTAGACATTTAAAAGTTGATAAATAACAATAAGTATTTGCAATTATAAATGTTTTTTTTTTTTTTACAACTTAAAAGGAAATAAAACTTGAACTAATTCTTGCAAAGTGTGATCGAAGTTGAGGAAATTGTGGTTTCGAGTGATCAAATTAAACATAGCTGCGATCCTTAACATGAAGACCTAACTTCAACTTCCATCTCGCTTCAAACAAAATCGTAACTTGTTGTCTTTCAATATATGTTTGGATAATGGTCAGGATAGGCACGACACAACATTGACCTAATGTTGAGGTTAATGTTCTTAGTTGATAATACAAGGTATATTTAAATATACTATTTTTATCTTACAGATTTATTATAAGTAACTTACTAATTTTATAATTTGACCAATAAATTTGTTAATATTATAATTACTTATCTACTTATAAGTAAATATTTCAAGCTTAACTAAGAAAATGCACCCAGTATAGATAGTCATCTTTATTCAGAAAATCGTAAGCTTTGGAAGAAATGAATCACAAGGGCTTCGAGATTTTGCCTAAAGTTTCAATCAAGAGAGCTTGTTTTTTTTTTTTTTTTCTTTAAAATTTGAGGTACACAAGTTGTTGATCAAAATTTAAAACTAGATTAGGCCCCGTTTGGTCCAACTAAAAATTTGAATTAAAATTCATGTTAACAATTAATTTTAGGGCAACTTACAAAAATATCTCTAAAATGAGGAATCTTTTGAAAAATCATATGAAAATTGTTTTGGAAGTGAAAAATACTATATAAAATTAAGTGTCACATTCTTATTGAAAAGGGACCTACAATATCATTTTTTATTAAAAAGTGACATATAATATCACTTTT
>CAIGRO010152040.1:0-14578 GCA_903798355.1 Fraxinus baroniana | reverse complement strand
TATATAATATATATATTTAATTAGAATTGACACCTGAATTTTGAAATAATTTAACAAGTTTGTTACTTTTGAAATATAATTTTAATATGTAGAATTTATGTATTGTTCCCATGTTTGTTTGCGGACAATGAAGCAAAGTCCATTTCCATGACCCTTTAGAGTAAGGCTTGGACTCACCCAGCCCATGTTTACACATTTTGGACAGAAGCAGCCAATTTTTACGCCTCTTGGACTAACCTGGCACGACCCAGTACGAGACATGGTTTTCAGGGCTGGCCCTGGCGGGTTTGGACTGACCCAGTCTATTTTATCACCTAGAACCATATCCAGTAGCTATAGCTGCTATACAGGTGTTTCCTGGCAAGCAATTATATGAACTCACCAAATACAAGAAAAAATAAATAAAAATTACGAAGCATAATATAATAGTACGAAAGACGAGAATATGGCAAAAATCAGACACAACATACACTTATGACCTGTGAAAGATTAATTAGCTTTCGACCTGAGAAGTTATCAGGTAATTAAAAGATAGAGTCGCGATTCCTTCAAAATCAACGCAAACAAGCCATGAAGCAATAAAATTCTGCACCAATGCGTGATTTTGCGCACTTAAATGTACGTACAACCATAAAATTAGTAAAAAATGCTAGCTAACAGCCTATCATCCTGAGCATGGTTTATATCTCCCATTTCTCTGCCTGCACATGAAAAGTATTCTTATTATCTACTAGCAGTCGATAAGAAAACTTGCATGATTGAGGTCTCAGTCGAGAACAAACCAAAACAAATCCTTCTTTTCCTGCTCCAGAAACTCTTCAAATGATATATCAGAGAAGTCAGCATCTGTACTTTCCACTAGGTTGATAGATTTGGCTTTCGTCTCCTCCATGCAAGCACCAAGTTCCAGCATCTTCAAAAAAGAACACATCAAGACTGTCATAATAGACAAGCACCGAGTTCCATGCAAGATTTTGGATAATAAATTATAGTATAATAGACAATATTTTAACTTATTTTTCTTATTTAATCCTATTCAGTGCACTCTTATTTAAGCGTGCCAAAATCCCATAACTACAAAATCTGTTTACACAAACATAGCAGAGAAAATTGAGGTACCTTCTCGTATGCGGGAGAGAGCTTAAGTTGTTGTTGGAGCCAATTATATACAAAAGCATCATCTTCTAGTCTTTTATGTTCTACTTCTAGCTTGTATATCTACATTTAACAAAGAATATATCGCAATCAGAATGATGAAACTGATCACCAAGATAAGTACACGTACAACCAGTTTCCTCACCTGTTCATGAAGGCGGTTAACTGAAGACCTGTCTGCTTTAAATAATAGGGCCTTGGTTATTATGAACTTCCGTTTGATTGCCTCGGATCTGTTCATGGCGTAATTACATTATGATTGAGATCCAACATTAGGATTGCCAAAAAAAAAAAAAATTCGTTTGCAAATTAGTTTAATGGAAGAAATTCCTATCCAAAACTAAGGTTAGATTTCCACTTTTAAAGATGGTCCAAGCTCATAAAAATAAAAATTAAATGAATACTGACAACACACAAGTAAACGATCGAGGAAAAACACATAAGCTGCAAGGCCTTGGAAAATAAGAAAGGTGTCATTAAAGACTAGTACGCAGTTTGCTTAAAAATTGAGTAATAGAAAATCAGCCTTTTATTTAGAGCTATTGCTTGAGGTGAGCACACAATTTACTAAAACTACAACTTCGATTGCTAGCTTCATATACATATCTGAAATCATCTGCACTTGATAGCCGTAGGATGGATTAATGAACAATTGAACTTCAGATTATGTTCTATTTTCTTAGAAGTTGCTCGTGTGTATGCTTCAAATAGAAAGTTGAAAACTTTTGATCCAAACTAGTCCTTAAAGTGCTAGAAGGAATATGGCAGGACATGTATACAAAGATTTAGGCAACCACAGAAATAAACTCAAAATCTGAATCATAGTTTCTTTGATTTAACAAAAGGAAAACTTTGCAAACATACTTGTTCTGCAGCTCGTCTCTCGCCTCAACCAGGCAATTGACAAATTTGCCCACCTGCATTATTCACCGTAAGAGAACGTATGCTTTAGCTGCTTCTAATAATTTTTTAGCACAAATATGAAATTTTGAATTCTAAAAATCAGATGCAATCTGGAAAATGACATAATATTTGCACCATGCCAGTTAAATGGTTGGCCATGATTTTGGAAATATTATAGCCCCACAAGAGCTGATGACCCAGTTAAAAATGAAAGAAATTCAAGGTTAGGGAGATAAGAACGAACATAAATCCTGAAATTACAACTTATTACTCTTGAGGTACCTCAGATTAATATATTCACCAGTATGATTAGCATTCTTTTATATCCTCTCTCACTTTCACATTTTTAATCTTTTTCATAATACTAACTACTAAACTTGTATTACATTTAATGTTTGTTTCAATTTTAAGTACACGTCTATTTCACTTAGAAACTATATAAGTTGGTCTGTTGGTGAATCGAATGTTCAAGGACTCATTACAGCCATCATGGAGGTTTACTTATAGCATGTTTGGTAAGTGTTTTAACGGTTTAAATTATAAATAGATAGAAATGAGTAGTGGATAAGTGAGTATTACTTGTGGGTCCTCAAAACGAGGGGATAAAAAGTGGCTTGAGTGTCAAAACTTGGAAGGGTGGCTGTCATATCGATGATCTGAGGCAAGCTTTTGAAATAATGAAGAGGTACGTGATGTGGTTAAACCCGGCAAAGTGCACCTTCGAGTTTTTTCAGGAAAATTCTAGGGCTAAATGGTCTCGTAGCATGGCATTGAGGCAAAGCAAGAAAAGATTAAGGTGTTGCAGGACATGGCCCCCCATGCAACATCAGATATGTGTTGCGGTTAACATGAAGGATTGCTGCACTAAACATATTCCTCTCCATAACTGCAGATTAAGGGTATCCCTTAACTGCAGATTAAGGGCCACACCACTTTTGTTAACAAAACAAGAAAGGAATAGTAATGCACAAGATAAGCACACTATCGCCTGCCAAATATCTTTGCTCCCCATTTTTCCATAATCCATTTTGACTCGTTTTGTTGTCAGAAATAGCAATGTGAGACTCAAAAATAGTCATTTCAAAGGCATGTCACTTATGAAAGGAATATCCCCGTAAGAATTACTATTCACCATAAAAAACACAAGAGACAGGTGTCCAATATGTTATACCAACGAGGCAAGTTTTTCTACAAACGACGTGAGACTCAGAACTTAACCAGTAGCTACAAAATTCTAACAAAAATAGCGAAGAGCAAAATATGAATGTTTTGCAGTCCTTAACAAACGAAAGGGAATTGGGGTTCCATTTCATAAGGTTAACTCATTAGATGGAGTAACCAAATTCCTTATAAAACCATTATATGCCCAATGTCTAACCGATTTGGGACTTTGTTTTCACTTTTCTAACCACCCCCCTTCGAACAAAGTACCATATCATCTAGTCCTCCTCCAATGATAACTTATCCGTCCCTCTTTACACTCCTTCAAGACTCACCTCTTCCAGTGCATTAGAGGCACCATCTTAGGCACAACCACCTTAAGAACCAATTACGGATTTTTTCAACCATCACAAATCCAGCTTGGGTTCCACAAACTTCATTCAACTGCAATTCGGGATCCATTTTGTGTGTCCACATGGCAACATTTGGTGATACCACTTGTGGGAATTGGTGGTTGCATCCAAAAAGGTTAATCTACTAAGTGGAGTAGCTCAATCCGACTCATCTAGCCATGGCTAGCCGACCTGAGACTTTGTCTGCACGTAACCAATACTAACTTCCACGCCAGAGATTTGCTCAACTACATGTGATAACATTCTAAGCATAAAAATATTTCCCTAAACTTCGACCACTATTAAATCATTCCTTCAGTCTCATATTTTTAAATAAATAAGATTACATCTGAGCTTTTAAACAAAAAGAAATTGATAAGAAGGCAGAAGGGGACCAACAAAATTATAATAAAAGGCTTATATTTTGCAGGGAAAAAAATATATAAACCCAATAATTCAAACACGATATTTTGCTTTATCAAGAAGCACATTATGAAAATTAAATAAATAAATAACTGTAAATTATTGAAAAAAAAAAAAAAAAAAAAAAAGAGGGAAAAGAAGAAGAAGAAGAACCTGAGCCAGAGTCAAGCCTTTGGACTCATGGGATTTGACAAGTTGATCATACTGCAGCTTAATTTTCCTCTGAATTGAACTTGAAGATTTCGTAAATGGGTACAGGCATACGAATTCTTCCTTCTCCTGTCTCTCTCCACAATTTGAATCGGGTCTCTTCTTCTTGACCCGCTTCTTCTTCTTCCTCTTCTTCTCCTCCTGGTCCGACCCGTTTTTATTATTCGGATCTTCATTTATGCATGTGTCAGATTGTTGAGGATTTTCTTGTTTCTGTTGCTGGGTTCTATTTCTGTCATAATTATCAGTATTATCTACCGATAAAGATTGGATTTTTATGGGTTTTCCTTGTGGATTTTCATCAATTTTCTTGAAGAATATGTAGAGAGAGAAAATAAGGACAGAAAGAGTGAGAATAAAGAAGTAACTCATACAAGAGTATATAGCAATGTGAAATGGAGAAGGTGCCGCCATTGATGGGCAAGTATCCTTCAGAGAGAGGAAAATGGTGTGTACACACAAGTTATATGGGTAGTGAGGGAAAGAGAAACACAAGACTTCAGATTTGTTTAGCAGCAGCTAGATTTTTAAGGATGTGATTTTTATTTGTATTTCTATTTTAAGGTTGTAATATAATAATCTTCCCATGCTTCTAATTTGTTGTTACTTATAATTTTAAACTTCAATTCTAAAGTCTTGATTTTTCTTTTCTTTTAATATTATACAATATTATTTAATCTACAAGATATATTTGATATGTTTGACCGTATAATATTAAGGACATGTTTGATATACAATTTGTAGAATGAATTTCATGAAAAATAATTTTTTAAAGAAGGTATGATAAAAAAATTATGGAGAAATTATGGTTCCACACCTAATCTCTAACAGGGATTAAGAAACAAATTGATGTAATAAAATTTATTAATTGTCATGTTTAACCTGTTCTGTCAAAATTCCAAACACACAGTATCATGCCTGGTAAAATGGCACTAAAGAAGTTTCCAATGCAATCGAAAGTCAATATTCTTGATACAAAATTGCAAGCATTTACAAGGAAAAAGCAATTAATCAATGTAGATATTGCTTTCTTGCACATGAAAAATACTTAAATCACATCTTGTAAGCAAAGAGCTTCCACATTTAGGGATAATTGCAATAGACACTATTTGCATCGTCACAATCATTGAATCTAAAGGCCATTGAAAAGTCGAAATAAGCTTTTGAGAGACTAATTTTATGACGAAAAAGTTGCAATAACGGTTCTTAACATTTTCAATTTTTGTAGACTTTACTCCAACATTCAATTTGTATCAGCGAAAGTTCCTAATCTTTCAGAAGATGCACTCAAGGTCCAAATTGATGAAAATATTTATGTTTGTTGGTGGTGGTGTTGAAGTTAGCCGGTAGTGGTAGCGGCAACGATAGTTGATTTTTAGGGGTGGGGTTCGGGTTGTGTGGTAAGGAAGAAGAGAACCTTTTTTATTTTTTTCATATTATTTTTATTTTTTGTTTATTTAATGTGGTAAATAGAGAAGTTACCATTTTGTTCATTTTAAATTTGGCCAAAATCAACTTCTGTGGTCAACTAACGATCACTCATTTAGACATCTGTTGCATATTTTCGAAAGGTTATTGACCTTCATCGGCACAAATTGCAGGATATGGTAAAATCTGTAAAAATTGATTATGTTAAAAACCATTGCTACAATTCTCCCTTTCATTAAAATGCTTTGTCTAGATAAAAGAGTTCTTAGAAAAAATTGATTTAATGTGGCTATCTCGAAAAGCATTTATGGAATATGAAATACTTTTAAAAATTAATTTTAAAAAAAATATAATGTGACTTCATCCAAAAGTACTTTTACATAAAACAAAAGCAAAAGTCAAAGTCATACCCGGGCCCTAAATATTTTTCTTATAACTTAAAAGCGCAAACCAATTTCAGTAGCCAAACATAGGCTAACCGTCAAACTATTTTTACACATACTACAAGTAGTACCTCACTTATTTGGCACTCATTTTTATCTATAATTTGAAGTTGCAAGCTGCAGAGGTGGTGGAGAGAAATAATCGGAATTTCTCAAAGAGTAAATTAATATTGGAGGACTTTGAGCATAGACAATTGAGAAATGCATTTTCGAACTCAGATAATAAGTTGTCAATTTTACGAGACACAAAACATACAAAATGTAACAAGATAAGTGGGCACACTTGATTCACTGTCCATTATCTACCATTGGCAAGAAGAGCAATAACTAGCAGGAATTAAAAGTTCTTAGAGCATCTCCAAGAAATTCTTTAAACATGAGATGCTTTCTATTTTAAAGAGCCAACATCTAAAATTATGCTCCAAGAGACTCTTTAAATTAACATTTTAATTTAGAGAGTGGGTTTGGCTCTCCAAATTTGGAGAGTCAAACCCACTCTCTATAATTAAATGCATTCAAAAAGTTTCAATTTTCAATGTAAGAAAACAATAAANAATAAATATTTCTTGGGAGTGGTAAAATTAATTGTTAAATATAAAGAGTTTGTTGAAGTACTTCAAAATTTTAACTCTCTAAATTTATATATGCTCTCCAAATGCTAGAACATTCTCTTTAAAAATAGAGAGTTTCTTGAAAATGCTCTTACAAATTAATCGAGTAGCCAAAGAACATAACCATATTGTATAATTCCAATGGGCTTTTCCCAGCATATATAAAACACAAAACTTTAAGAAACATCCTACAAACTATGGCATGACAATATATGTTTATGTAACGTCGCTAGTTGGAAGTAAAGAGAGAGCCGATTGGACCAAATTTACCAATTTTGGTCCAAGACTAGCGATAGTATTAGACAGAGGTCCACAAAAGTTGACGTTTTCCCAAGAGGTCGACTCCTTTTCTTGTAGTACTTGGAGTTGGCTTTCCAAATATCTTTTAAGACTGGCTTCTGAGATATTGATCAAGCTAAGTGAAGCGTTTGTGTGCATGAATCTGTTGACGAGTAACCCTGCAAGAATCTGTTGCTCTGCCTTCACAAGCTCTGCTATGAAAAATGGAAAGAGAAGTTTCACAAAAAGAAAATCGAAACTTTCTTTTCGGTCTTTTCCGCCTTCAATGGGCAGGGCTGCCTCCTGCCACTGACGACAAAAATTCCCAACCATATAGCAAAGATAGGAGAAAGTAGTGCCATATGAAGATTTAGTGATGATGGTTGATAAGATCCCTGAAGATAGTACAAGAACAAACAACTCGTGGTCCCCGACAATGTTGTTGTCTGGTATACCTCGTTCCTTCAGAATATTCTCGGCTGCATCTAAACATTGCAGCTGTATTGTTGTATATGGCTGAATCAATGCCATCTGAAGAGCTAGAAAGCAATCCACCTCAAGTGTAATTTGAGTTAGTGTACAAGCATCATCTTCATCCAGCAGCAATATTTCACAATTTTTTACTGAGTATTGATCAATCAATTTCATTACGTCCCTGTGTTGAGATAACATCACCAATTTTTTGAAGATCATCGTCCAACAAATATGCAGGGGATGGATATAAAGGTTACTATTCTCTTTCTTTGTTTCTTTCTCAATAGATTCTTCTTGGAAGCTTTCCCACCCTTCATCCCAGTCATCATTGCTCCAGCCGTTCCCAGCATCAGTTACCTCTGCAGCTGACTCACCTTCTTGGTCTATTCCATTCCTAAAGAGCCCCTCCCATTCAGTCAGCATAGCCACCAATGTATTCACATGGGATTCAGTTGTTGCTGATTCCGATAATTTAAGAAAGCTGGAAACTGCAGATTCCACAGTACGAAGATTTTCCGGCAAAATTTCTAGGTTCGGTGAGATAGTTGAAAGCAACTGAGATGATTTAAGGGCTACCAGGGTATTTGTAAACCTGCTCGATGCATCTGGTACCGTTGGATCATCTGAAGTTTTGTTGTGATTTGCAGTTCTACTGTCCTGCGGATCATCCCAACCTTCCCAAGGCAGTACATGGACCGGAGGCTTGGAAGAAGAAACCTCTGAATTTCTCCTTCCACCAGAGACAAGCTGCATAACCTCCAATGCGTACAATCGAACGTGGCTAGGCAGTTGCAAGTTATCAGAGAATATGACCATTCTATTCCAAACTGCACATCTTACTTTATGCAGATCCTCCAAATCACCCTCCAATTTACTCAAGGACGATAAAAGAAAATGTAGATTCTGGTGATTGAGTTGCCCACAACCCAATTCCTGTAAGACAGTTTCCAGTATAGTTAAATAGAGGCTAGGAAGATCATGGAAATTAACGGGTTGGAACTGTGCCGCTAGTTCAGAAAATATGTGAGATACAGCTTCAAATCCACAACTTGAGATGATCATTGCTCGGCAGAAATTTAAAGTTTCAACATCAACACCACCTCTAAGACCATAGCTCACATAGCTAATAATAGTGTCCCAACCCTGAATTGATGATACTCTTCCCCTACTAAGCAAACATGAGAAGACTTTAAAAGATGTCATAGAACATTTAGAACACCAACTTCCATCTGGAATATCCAGTGAGGCAAAGTCCTCCATATCATTCATCAGTCTGAGCCAGAAATTTAGAAGCATGATGAGGCACTCTTGCTCAGTTGAGTCACCAAATTTCTGGCGAGATTTATTCATGGGTAGGATTACACTGAAAAATCGCTTCACGATGTCCAAAACATCAGGATATTCAATATATCTGAGATACTTTCTACAAATATCATAGGTTTGCTCAAGCTCATTCAAAAAGAAGTGGAGATCTTCAGAGCTTTCAATATGAGTTTCTCTTTCAGCTTTATTTTCCAAAGTCGTTGACAAGTTCAATACATGACGTCTATAAACAGACTTCCCTGATAAAAGACCCTCAGGCCATGTATCACCATAGAAACCGACAAGGTTCTCGACCATACTTGCCAATGCTTCCACATTATTTTCGTCAATTTGAGCACAAACTTCATCATTGAAGCAATCCAAGTTCAAATCTTGTAAACTGGCAATGTTTTTGAAGTCCAGACCTTCAATGAAGGAGACCCTGTTGCATTCTTGCTCAACAACCTTGCAGAAACAAGCTAACCCGAGAGCATTTTTATTCAGTACTTCTTTGTCAACTATAGGTGGCAATTCTTTTGACTCCTCAAGCTGAATGTAGCAGTCAGAAAGTAGGCCATAAATAAAAGCAAGCTTTCGCTTGTCATGCCCATTGATTGCAGGGTAAATGGACAACACAATGGTTTTTATTGCTTCAACAGCACAGGCAAGTATATCGCTTTTAAAGCCCAAGACTTCAGTGATGACATCATCAATGGTCCAAACATCGGAAACAAGTATAGCATTCAGGTAATACAGGAGAACCTGAAAATAACAATGACAACAAAGCACCTTTCAACAAATTAAAATGGACAGCATTATTATGGATATATGATTTAGCAACATATATGCATACCTTTGTGTGATCCAGGCCATAAGTGCGAGCTAATTCCAGAACATCCTTTATGACTTGCTTTTTCTCCAGTTTTACTGAATCAATAAGTGAAAAAACAATACTCTTCATATACTCCATATCGCCTGACAAAACGCGCGAAGTTTCAACACCAGGAATTATTTGCTCCAATACCCTTGATTTATCTGCTACACGCTTCTGTTCTTCCAATTTGACTTTCCATTCTTTCCAAAATGATGACTGTGCTTCGTGTATTTTATTGCGCTCATCTGGATTAAAAGGACAATTTAAAGATTCAGCATTCTACTGAAAGAGAGTTGGCATGTAGAAGAAAATTGAAGAATTTCCTTCATCGTCTAATACAGACAAATAAACTCTTGTATACAGTAGATAAAGCATGTTCTCAAGATTTTACAAGCTATAAAAGCTTACCTGCACCAAGTGATTTGTGTTTCTCTCGGACTTTACTCAGCAGCAGCTCTCTCCTTTCAGCAGGGTTTTTGCATTCAATGCCATAGTTATGTAACAAACTATATATCATCCCCACATTCATGATGCTGGAAAATTCATCGTAGTTTTTCCTAGTTCTCAGTTGTTCTTCAATAATTTCTACTCCATGAAAGGCATCGACAAGATTTAACAGAAAAGAACATCCCATGATATCTTCCCCTTCAGAAACAGGTGGTTCCATAATTGACTTTGCCAGGGAGGCAATCAAATCATCTCTTGGGATATAACCATTCCGTGCCAACCATGATAAAATAGTCGTCACCGCTCGCATTCTTACATTAACATGCTGTATACTGAACACTGAGCTGGAAGTAAGTTTTTTGCCAAATTCTGTATCTCGACTCAATTCGAGCAACCATGGGAGCTGTAAATGAGAAAAAGATACCAGTTTTCCATCTTCTCTAAGAAGGGATTTCCAATCATATCCATTTTCCGGTAACAAATTTTTAGCAACCAGAGAAAGTAAACTCTTCATGTCATTGAGTTGTGATATCTGATCGTCAAAACAGACGTCAACCTTTCCAGATAAATCTCCTGAGATTGAGGAACCCTGTGATGAGTAATTTGAAGGCTCTCTTCCTGTCAACATAACCAAGATTTCACATTGATCCTGCATGTCTAGATCTTTCCATTCATTTAGCAACTCACTGATTGACTCTTCATCACAATGGCTCAAAGCAAAACCTAAAAGCAGCTTTTGAGATTTTAAGTCAATGCTCTCAAGGGCATGACTTCTGGCTAATGCAGCACATAAGTCCCAAGCAGAGCCATGGCCCTTTTTGGCCAACACGAGACAGAGATCAAAAGCCAATTGCACATCTCCAGCAATTGCTGCTTCTCTCGCAATAGCTTCCTGTACAGCTGATATGTCTTCCTGTGAGCTTAATCCAAGAAGTTTTGCAATTTCAACAAGTTCATCAATATTTAGATAAGCGCCACTTTGACTGGAAATGGCCAACTTAATGATTTCCATAGGATCCTTAATTTGCTTAAATGCCATTGGTAGAAGGTTCACCCCAAGATTTGGAAGTCTAACTGTGAGAGCATCAACAATATCAGCCTCTGCTCTGACATTTCTGCTGCTTGGAAAAATATTTAGACACTCCTTAGCCTTCCATATCTGATACAAATTGAAGAGATTTGTAAATTATCAAATCGTGGGTGACTTCTTTCAGACTAGAGCCCGTTTGGTAGAGATTAAAATTGAAAAACTAGCCGTTATTGTTGAAGAGATTTGTAAATTATCAAATCGTGGGTGACTTCTTTCAGACTAGAGCCCGTTTGGTAGAGATTAAAATTGAAAAACTAGCCATTATTGTTGACTTTTATTAGAAGAGTAGGACTCAATAACGGCTATATTTTCAATTTTAATCCGACTTTAATCTCTACCAAACGGGCTCTATATTTACAAATGACTTCTTTCAGAAACATCTATTTAGATTTCTGACTAAGCAACTGACAAAATCACCAACAAAAACAGTATATTGAAAGAGGGGATGATGGGGGTTAATTTCTCATTCTACTTTGCACCACAGTTCCAGAACAGCATAAGATATTCACCAATGATTGCACTTCTTTCGATAAAGTGAAATTTTACTAGAACAATTCCCACAGCATAATCCAATCACATACAAATTCAACAAGAAATCACCACCAAGCCGTGATGTGTAATTAAGTCATTGTTTAGCCCCCATTACTTAAAACTCATTTTCCCCCAAACTCCTTTTTCAACTACACATTTCACGTGACAACTTTTTAACCTCAACTTCTATCTTAATCTACCAAAAATCTAATTTTTATCAAAAAAAAGTAGGGGATAAATTATCCTTTGTTACTCATCACTATGAACAACTGACACCACCAGCGGGAAAAGCAGAACCATACATCATCCCACTAGGCACATAGTAAGAAGGTAACTGAAATAGAATGGACACTTAAAGGGAGACAATATTTACCTCCGGGCAAGTAAGACTTGGTGCTGAGAAAAAGTACTCTCGTGCAGCTTGAATGACAAGACTTTCGGCCTTATCTGGTGTCAAAGCTACAGTACTGGAACCTTTCAAATAATTCCTTGCTAGTGAAAATTTCCCTGCTTTAAGCAATGCCCTGCAGAACTCTGTCAGTATGTACTCCAGATCTAGAAATGGAAATGCCTTTTCTTGCAGAGACTCCAAATCATGCCACGTGCTTGCCCAGTCATTATCTGATTGACCTGACTGCCGACGGATAAATTTGGAAAGTAGAAGACGGATTATCTGTTTTACACCCTTTACATCTGAATGGGCATCCAGGAAGAAACTTATGGGCTTTGGGACCTAAACCCACAAAAACCATCGTCAACATTATGTAATGTATCAACATAAGCATTTTCTATCAACCACTAATAAAATGATATTAACTCAAAATGGTGTTATTAGATAGAAACAACAATCATGTCTAAGAGCAAAATCTTGGGACAATAGCCACCATTGGATATCTTTTTGAAAGAAAAAATATAACACCCACACCCGAATTTTTGGTCTAATTATGAGAATTGAAAATTTAGGGGCTCATTCGAGGGTTAATCCACCTTCCAGGACCTTGTAGCAAATTTAGTATAGATACTAATTCCCATAAATTTTGATCTTTTAAAAAAAGGGTTGAATGTTTGGTCAAACCCTTCTATAGAAATTCTTGATATATGTTTTTGTCATATTCATGATTGAACAAACATATGGTAATGTGTAGTGTGAATGCATGTGTATATAGAATGTAGTATTCACATGAGGAATGAGGGAGAGATTCTTGCTCATTTCACAAATTTCAAGAAAAAATTTCAATGTTAGAATTAATAGCCTTTCCACCATTATGGATTTTCCTTAATGATACATGCCTACTCTTGTCCTATTTAAACCCCTAATTCACATTCACATGCTAATACACACTATTATTTTTTTTAGTCCAAATAATTTATGCATATACACACACATAGCCGAGGTGGATATTGTAAGAGGATCAAACAATTTTATTGGTTGTGTTTGAGCCACGTTATTTTGGAAGAATGTATTCTGGAATAGTAGATTGATGGAAAATGTATGATAGAAAATGAATGAAAAGTTATTGATGTAATGGAAAATATTATTTTATTGAAAAATGTGTGGTTGAAAATGAGTAGAAGAATGAAAATGAAAATTTTTATGTGTACCAAACAGGGACTCGGTCTCTATTATTCTTTCTTTTAAAGTTCACCGTAAATACGCTACCAGTTGAAGATAATATGTACTAAGTTGCAGTTCTTGTTATAGTTAGGGACTACAATGTAAATTTTCCTTGTTATTTTTTCCCTTTCCTTGTATATTAGAAGTTACGTTATCAATCAAGATATCTAATTTTCTCCCAATATTTCGACTTGGTATCAGAGACGATCGTCCGAACCCTAGCTAGCGCTGATTCCGGCTACCCAGTCGCCGACTGTGCGCAAGCCTGTCCCTGGGCTTTTCGCGTTTCTTCTTCTTCTATTCGTTTTTTTCTGTTCGTGGGCTGCGGTAGACGCCGATTGCGCGAACCTTCCCTGGGCTTTTCGCGTTTCTTCTTCTTTTCGCGACTACCGCCGACTGCTCGAGCCCCTCTTCTCATTTTTTTCTGTTCAGCCACGCCAACTCATTGCTTGTCCAACGTTTTTTCTTAACTTAGTTGCTGCTTATTTGTTGCAAGCTGCCTGCTCGCCGTTTTTATTTCCAGTTGGTTTTGGTTTTGGTTGTAGTTTAGCAAAGGTACTCAAGTGCAGTCAGTGTCGACCACTTCTCGAAGTTCTCAACTCAGTTACAGCATGAGTGCTTAGTGCTACATTACGTGACCTGCTCGACTGGAGTGTTCTTAACTCTATTGCTGCTTTCATTTGGGTGATTTGGAGTTTTCTTTTGCTGACTTGTAGAGATAAAACACCAGCATTCCTGAGAGGTATTCAATCCCGGCACGAACTATCTCTTTTTGGCATCTTTACAATGACTGATAACAAGGTGGTTACATCGTTAATTCATGAGACCTCATCTCCGATTCACATTAAGTTAGATGGTACTAACTATCGTGTGTGGTCAAAATTACTGGAGATGCATATTACTGGCCGGAAGAAAAGAGCCCACATTTTTGGTGAACTAACTGTACCAAAAGAGAATGATGGTTAGTTATGGTGAATTTGTGGCAGATGATGTTATCGTTAAGTCTTAGCTTATCAATTCTATGACCGATGCTCTTGTGGCCCACTTTGTTCAGTTTGACACAGCCAAAGATGTGTGGGATGCAATTAGGAGAAGTTATCTTGATGTCTCTGACTCGTCACAAGTCTATGAACTAATGAAAAAATCATTTCAATTGTGGCAAGAGGGACGGCCTCTTGTTACGTACTACACTGAAATGAATTTCATTTTCTTGGAGCTTGACTATCGCAGACCAAATCCT
>CAIGRO010152039.1:19066-34360 GCA_903798355.1 Fraxinus baroniana | reverse complement strand
TTTTTACTACGTAGGAACCCGCAGCCGCTATTTGTGACTGCGCATTGGATAAACTTCGCTCCATGTGCGATAGCCCGCAAACTACACATGAGATATGAATCGCACTATGCAAGTTCGGTGCAATGGACTCAATCGAGAAAGTGTTGATAGGGGATTCAAATTCGTAATTTTCGATTTCCGCGTTCACCTGCTACCATATAGGAGGGAGCCACGTGGACAAACTCTGTTGGGTTCTTTCTCACAATAAAGTTACAGTTTCAATTTTTAAAAATACTATGTGATAATGAAAAGTTTAGAATATTGACCTTTTTCCTTTGATGGCTTGTAGTAATAATTAAAGTTACTCAGTGGAAGAAAATTGAAAATAGAAGCCTTTTTGAGGACAGAAAAATGACTTTTTGAAAGTTTAAATCGTACAAAAAATTTCTACCAACATCATTTGGTATGGTCGGCTAATAAACTTTAATATAATGATTTAAATGGATGTAATAAAATCTTTTAAACTCCTATACCCATGTCCAAACACATCAAATTCAATTTAATAATCCTCAATCTCATATCATCCCTTTCTTCCCCTCAACCCCGAAAACGATCTACTACGTACTTGTTTGACTTTGATTATTAGAAATTCCCTTCATTGAAAATTTCCCATTGAATTGAATTTGGTGTGCTTGGACATATGGGGTTTTAAAGGCTTTATTAAAATCCATTTAGACCATTAAATTAAATCAGATTAAGAACCGTGATTATCTGTCAAAAACGTTAATAGGAGGTACGCTCCACAATAACTTATATCTAAAATCTGTTTGGTAGAGCTCAAAAGTCGATAAAAATTGAAAATATAGCCGTTATTGAAAATAAAAGTCAACAATAGTGGCTAGTTTTTCAATTTTAATCCGATTTTAATCTCTATCAAACACACTCCTAATTTTGATGATTAAAAAATGTTAAATTTAAATTAAGTTTTTAAAACTACAACGTCTAAGCATACTCGTTAATAAGTTATATATGTACAAATAACGAACCATTTGCCTGTGTATACAGAGCAGTTAAACAATTATAAAATAAAAAATAAATTAAAATATGTTCGTTGTACTAAGTTCAACACTCGATAGCAAACGTATTCTACCGAACATAATATTTTTTTACTTCCAAAATAGTGAACATGGGATCCCCTTTAATTTCCTCTTTTCCCACGGTTTTGTCCATCTAATCTATAATCTATTATCATCAATTATGTGGATAAGTGGATTGCATATATTTTTTTATTTTTGTGACCAATAAAAATCAAATGGTCCCACTCAATTCCATTATGGGAGTTGGCAATCAAACCACATGATTTGATTTGATTATTTAGTAGAAAGTGAAATAAATTATAAAAAAAACCCGAGTCAATTTAATTGACAAAAATGTAAGCCCTATAGTTATTTATTTTTTTTCTATTCAAATATGTAAGTTTCACATATAGACATTAATTCGGTCAAATTTGTGGACTTCTTTTCCCACTTTGATTCGTCTATTGGTTGATTTCAGATAAGAAGTCCTCGAAAAAAGCAAATTTTCTACGCTTCAAAACATGCTATTTTGACTCGAGTTTTATGGTTTGTATTATTGTTTTTTTTTGTCATACTTTGCTTAGAACGAGCATTGAAAATCTCAATGTAAACATTAGTTAGTCAATATTATTGTTTCTGTCATACTTTACTTAGATCGAGCATTGAAATTTTCAATGTAAACATTAGTTAGTCAATTTTCTTGTCACAATATGTTGAATAAGTGATAGCGATTTGATGGTTTGTATCATCTTGTGTGTGGTATAAGTGAGTCTAGAATTAGAAAAGCTCGACGATTGGTATTACTTATTTTGTAAATCTTGTCAAATGTTTTTGGTGCTAAAATTGTTTATTTATAAACAAATCATATGATATAATTCAAGATCTTCTTATACAAGAAATTCGCTATTTTTGTAATTTATAAGATGGCATCGGTATATTATACATGAAAAATTATATCCCTTTGTTGATTGAACGTAGATAATACGACTTTCTCAACGTTCTCTCTTTAATTTAGAGCATTAAATGTTTGTTGAAAAATATAATATCGAAATTAATAACATGCTTACTAGACTATTTCTTCGTGTCCTCCTCGTGGTCCACCATAATGAAAACCAGGGAGATGATATCGAAAAACTCTTGTGCAGGGTTCAAGATGAAAATGACTCCACCCTTGTGTAGTTGAATTGAACAATTGGTCCTTAAAAGCAATCAATATGGGCATGTTAGAGCGATTTTGAATGTTTCTAAAGTGGGACATTTTGATAGAGTTGCTAAACTTCATCTCGATGAAGACAGTGCCGTAACATAACAGACTTTTTTCCAATCAAACAATCTTGCCTTGACTCGAGCCAATTGGATTTCACTTGATTGATCGGGGTGAAGTTTGTCACTATTCGATATCTTGGTCGACCTTTTACAACAATTACACGGTTTGAGCTAAATCTAGTAAACGTGAATGGAAATCTACTTATTTTTTTTCCACTTTAAAAAGCTTTTATATATTTACCAAGCATATAAATTAATTGACTATACTCACAAAATAAATTAATGAAATAATGATGCCCCCAAACAGGATGCATCAATTGGCATGATTTGATACTAATGCTTTAACATTATACTGTATTAATGAACTTATTATTTTATTTAGATTCTAGACTTCTATGTTAATGATGCCTCCAACCAGGATGCATCAATTGCTTAGTACTTTGATCAAGTGTAAAAGTGAGCTAAAGTTTGCTTAGAGGCTAGAGCAATTGGTTTCTTTTGATATACTAATTCCTTGTTTGACCCCAATTTTTTAAAATTAATTTTTCTTCAAACCCGTTTTCAATTATACATTCCTCGTATAAAATAGTCTTGCACGTATACCTATAACTTTTCCATACTTTTGAATATCTCATTTTCCAAATAAACCATTATTTACAAAATATATTCTGAAAAAATTTCCACCCAACATGAGCTAAAATTCTAGACTTCTATGTTTTAACGCATACGGAACTTTTTCAGGAAAATTATCAAAAGTATCATTAGACAAGACAGAAGACACTTGACACGAATCACAGTAGTATTAATGTTAAGCTCTGATTAACATTCTTTACCACAATTTTGCTACCAACTCAACTCCAACTGTACAATCTCGTTTCAACAACATCGTTATCAATCTCTACTACTTCCCTACACTAGGAATCAAACGGGATCTTTCGTAGATTGCAATGTTCAAAACTACACCAATATATTCATGCTTTGTCACATTTATGCACTTATTTTTGTGTCTGATATAATAAATGCAAAATATGATATTTTTAATAGGTTTGGCGAAGTAGGTATGTAAGGTGTAAGCATTTCCTTTTCTCTCTCCATATTTGCATTTAAATTTATTTATCCTGAAAAGAATTTAATACCAATAAATAGTAAATACAATGTAAAATTGAAAAAAAAAAAAAATTTATTTCAATTGAAAAACTACAAATTTATAATAATTAATCAGTACTACAATTTGTTGATACAATAAAATAATAACATATAGTTATTTTTAAATAGTGACAAAAACTCTAAAATGTAGCATTATATTTATTTCAGCGCAATCAATGAAAATCGTCCAAAATATTAAATTCCTCGTAATTAGCTTTTATGTTACGGATAGTTCGATGATGTTTGGACTTTATGATTATTTATGAACCATAGTATAATTAATACGTAATTGAATTTGAATTTTTTGTGAACCGTTATACACGTATATAGGGGCTGTTTGGCATGCCTTTTATAAAAAGGTAAAAAATTGATTCCGAGACTTAAAAGCTATTTTGAGCCTACTTGGATAATTTTTTGGAAATAATTTATCTAGCCAATTTTTTTTTTTTTTAAAAAGTAAAGATAGAAAAGAATTCTTCTACAAGAACAAAAGAGAAAAATAAAATAAAAAACACTTCCAAACCGATCCTAAGTAAAGCTCGTTTGGTGAAGAAAAACATTTCAGTTTTTGATGCCAGAAAGTAATAAACCTTTTTAATGGATTAATCAATCGATTGCTGTCGAAAATTCCAAAATTCCAACGAAAAGAAAAGGACACAACTTTTCTTCTCTCTGTGTTGACGCAAATATTTGTATTCACTTTCTTGCATTCAAAATACACAGACACAGAGCAATAAATGCAGTCTGTCACAGACTACGATAATAGCAGTGTTCTTTTGTGTGGTTATTAGTAAATTTTTCAGCTTAAGTTAAATGATTTCTTCTGTAGAATTGTTTATTCTCAATTGAATCAAAACATACACAAAAGGGGAGGGAGAATAAATGCAAAGCTGTTTTGTTTATCTAACTTCTCTTCCGATTGAGTTTATTTAATTTTTTTAATAATAGAATCTCAAATTTGATTTCTTGAAACTGATAAATTTGTTGAAATAAGATGACGGGCAGCTGAAATTTGAGTTTAGTTTCTTGAAATTTTTGATTTTTTGCAATGGGCTGTGTTCTTGGAAAAAGAGATGCCAAGGGAAAAGAAGCTCGACGGAGGGGAGGAAATGGGCAGGCTTCAGAACCCGACCTCACGAGGCTTCAGAACGATTGTGAAAGAGAGAAGAAGATCGGAGAGATTCCGACGGGAGATGAGGGACTTCTTAGACATACGGCTTCTGCGCCGGGGTTCCGACTCCGAACTGGCGGCACCACCACCCGGGAAGGGTGGCCTTCGTGGCTAGTGGACGTCGCCGGCGACGCCATCAAGAACTGGAGCCCACGTCGTGCCAACACTTTTGAGAAACTCGATAAGGTGCCTAGATACATATTTTTGCAGTTCAACAGTAGTTTTAGAAAAAATGTACAATTCACTGGCTATTGTGAAATGTGAACAAATAATGATTTTCTGGTATAAAAAAGAACTTCTGTTGCAAGAGCGCTTTAAAGCTGCTTTTTTTTTTTTTTTTTCTTGCTGAAAGTAAGAATAGATTTGTTTTTAGAAAAGGAAATTTTGTTTGTAAAGAAAGTTAGTTTGATTTACTTTTGACCTCAGCCAAATGTGCTCCAACACTTTGTGGTGCTTGCTTGCCCTGAGAAATGAAATATCAGATTGCTATAAAAAAAATCACTTTTGCTTTGAATTTGTGGATTTTTGGTTTGCCTATCTTTAGAAGTACGATGAACAAGAAAATACTTTAAAGCTCGTATATCATTGAACTATTGTAAATTTGTAGTCATGATGTTGTTTTCTTGATTAGATTGGGCAAGGAACATATAGCAATGTGTATAAAGCTCGCGACTTGATAACAGGGAAGGTTGTTGCGTTGAAGAAAGTAAGGTTTGATAACTTAGAGCCAGAAACCGTTGCGTTTGTTGCAAGAGAAATACTCATTTTGAGTAGGCTGAATCATCCCAATGTAATTAAGCTTGAAGGGCTGGTTATTTCGAGAATGTCTAGCAGTCTTTACCTTGTTTTTGAGTATATGGAGCATGATCTTGCTGGCCTCACTGCCGTCCAAGGTGTCAAGTTCACAGAACCCCAGGTAGAGAATTTAGGAAGCAAGAATATGAACTTTTTTTTTTTTAAAAAATCTCTTATGATTTCATTTGATGGGTTTAATTGGTTTGCAGTCTATTAAATTGGTTGGTTAGATTCAAATACTTTCACTATTGCTGTTGTTAGTGTTTCAGGACGTGTAATTGCTTTGTAGTGTTTGATGAGAAAGCAGAACATGTTAGAATTATTGTTCAAAAATCAAGAGAAGAAACCATGGATGAATGAATTGGAAAGAGGAAGAAAACCACATTTGGCTCCAGGTCGCATAGGCCATTGTGGCTTGCGGTCGCATGGCGGTCATCAGGGGAGACCTATGCTATAGCTATGCGACTGCATAGTTATAACCTGTGCGGTTGCATAGTGTAAAAATCTGACCGTTAATTTGGATTTTTTTCGAATTTTTTGCTGGTTTTCTTGTGAAGCAATGCACCTTTTCCATATGAGTTGATACCATTTCATGTAGGAATGATTGATGACTATATAAACATGTTAGTTATCATTCCAAAATACAATTGAAAATCATTCCATTGTTCATCCAAATTATTGAAGGAATTCCATTCTCTTACATAATCAAATTCCAATACTTTCACTTGTTCAACTTGAAGAATCATTTAGCTTTTGGTGTTTCTTCATTTAGGCTTGATAATCTTACAAACTATTTGCCATTTTCAATCCTTAAAAGCATAGTGGTGGAGACAAATATTGTTTGTGGACAACGATTTCATTTCGCGATCAAGTCTTGTTTCGATATTATTTTTCATCTTCATCTTCTTATTCTTTTGGTTTCCATTGTTGTACTCCACATATTTGACCAACAGAACATGTACTTCATTAGTAACAAGAAGAATAATATTTTCCTTTTCGTTTTGACGATTGATGGAAGGTTTAACAAGCTATCAAATGACGTTGTAATGGTTTGCAAGTTTGAGAACGAATTTTATGCTTAGACTTTCGCAATACGTCAACTTAGGATTGTCTGGAGCTAAATGTCGTGCACTGTCCAAGAAATTGTGCGAACTTGTATTAACAAATACTAGGAAATTATCATTTGTTCATATAAATATTATTGGTCTTTGTATCGAAAGATAGATGTTTATATAGAATCTAAGCTTTAAGAAATAGTCTGTTGGGACCTCGTTCCTTTCACGCTCAAATTATAAATCCTAACCACTACAAGAAAACAGACTTACAGAGTGATGCAGTGAGGTGAAACTATACAGTATAGAAGTCAAAGGTCAGCCTGTAAAGCACTATAAAGAATGAATTTTCCATCAGGAGTGGAGATTTCTCTTTCTTCACTATAACATTATATTTCGCAATTTATTGTCAGCATAAATCTCGACCTTAACATCTTTATTAGATTTTTGAGAAAATTTGATAAAAAATTACTAGTGTCAGCAGTTTTGTTTATTGGCCATGTTATGAATATTTGAGTGGCTTATCATGATTATATTTCCTGTTGCAGGTCAAATCTTTTATGAAACAATTGCTGTCTGGGCTTGAGCATTGCCACGACAATGGTGTTCTACATCGTGATATCAAATGCTCTAATTTGTTAATTGACGATGATGGAACCTTAAAAATAGCCGATTTTGGGTTAGCTTCTTTTTATGATCCTGAACGCAAGAAACCCATGACCAGTCGTGTTATCACTCTCTGGTACCGTCCTCCAGAACTTTTATTAGGGGCCACTTATTATGGGACTGGTGTTGATTTATGGAGTGCGGGCTGCATTTTGGCAGAGTTGTTTGCTGGGAAACCAATAATGCGAGGACGGACAGAGGTATTCTCTTTCAGATTTGCTTTGTACAAGGGAAATTTCTAATTTTGTGGACTTTAGCTTCTGGCAGCTGAAAATCATTCTATTTAGTCATTATTGTCATGGCTATTTGACAAAGTTCAAATCTTTATTCTCGATTTCTTTGCTAATTAGGTTGAGCAACTTCACAAGATCTTTAAATTATGTGGTTCTCCATCAGAGGAATATTGGAAGAAATCCAGATTGCCAAATGCAACTCTTTATAAACCTCAGCAACCTTACAAGTGTTGCATAGCAGAGACATTTAAGGATTTTCCACCATCAGCTGTCGCTCTGGTAGAAACTCTTCTTGCAATTGACCCTGACGCTCGAGGCTCTGCCACTGCAGCATTAAATAGTGAAGTGAGTAGTCCTCGAATCTGTATAATTTTTGTTTGAAAAAAAAGGTTCACTTTTAAATATCTATTAGATATGTTTATTATCATTTCTGACAATATAAATCATATAACTGGATGAAGGTTTACTACTTCCGATTGCACATATGACCATCACTATAGATATCATTTGGAATGAGAGACTGTTTGCTAGTTAATTCACTCTTAGGAAACATTATTATGCTTCCCAGCAGGAGCAATGGCTTTGAACACAGAATCATTACGACCTGCATATTTGTAAGATAATACATATCAATACCAGCCAGTAACATCTACCTAGCATGTATCTGCTCTAAAAGCCAATCAAAGTCTGTGTGTTTATGCTCTTTGTGTTCCAGTGGAGAGTTGATTATTTTAGTATAATGAGATTTTCGAAAAATTTTATTGGTGTATGTGGTCTTTGTTTGAGTGAGTGAGAGTAAGTTATTGGCTCCTTTAATATTCATGTTTTAGGCGGTGAATTTTTATCTCTGCTCTCTGATCATGGACACAGTTCATAACCTAACCATGTGAACTCTCTAGGTCTTTTGGGTACTTCTTTTATTTTCTGGAACTCAAAAATAAAACCTATTGATACATCTTCAAATGTCAGTGACGGGGCTACAGCGGTCAAAGATAATTCTGATATTGCTCTGTTACCAATTGCACAAGCCCCCACATTGAGGTTTAGGCAAAATATAAGAGGGGAATAACGGCACTTGCCTACGTCCATACACCGAGAAGATATGAATTTTACTTCTATAAAAGGGGAGAACATAAAATAGTACAAAGTACTAAATCCCAAAACTCTCACCAAATATTTATGCAAAGTGGAATAATGTACCTCAAAATCAAGTGATACTCTCATGTAACTATCTTTGGTGAGCTCTGGGACTTCATTCGACTCATTGAGTACAAGGGATTCAGCCACATTTATTGGCAACAAACGAGCCATGTGCGCGACTGATGGGCTCTTAACCTATCCAATGTTGGCTATAAAGTGCCAAGCTCTTTTTCAATTGAAGTACGCCCAAATGTTTTGAGGTGAAGTCCCTCGTCTAAGTATGATTGTTTATGCTTTCATGCATGTAGGCTAATAGCGGTACCATATCAAACTTCTGTCTTTTCTGTTCTTAATTCATTTTCTTGTCCATTTTATTTCTCCATAAAAATGTTCTGTTTCAACAAACTCATTTATTAGAATATGCTTGCCTCGCTAATCCTCATACTTGCGGATTGTTTATAGCCAATCTTCAGAACTACTTGTTCTTACCTTTTGCAGGTGGTATATATTAAAAAAATTTCTTCACAAAATCAACGTCTTTTATTGTTAGAAGTTTACTTTTTGCAATTTGTGTTTGTTTTGTGCCTCTGGTGATGGAGATGGGGGTTTTAATTAGTAAAATTTACTCATGTTTGAATTCAATATCTTGTTTATGAACAGTTCTTTATCACCGAACCATATGCCTGTGAGCCATCAAGCTTACCAAAGTATCCTCCAAGCAAGGAAATGGATATAAAATTGAGAGTTGAAGAAGCCAGAAGGTGCTTTTACTTCCTTGATTTCAAGAATTTTTTTGACCAATATCAATTATATGCTGACATTTATCTTAACTACAGGCAACGAGGTTTAGGTGGGAAAGCTCGTGTAGTAGATGGTACCAAAAGAGTGAGAGTTCATGAAAGGGTCAGCCGAGCAATTCCAGTGCCAGAAGCCAATGCCGAGCTACAACTTAACTTAGATGTAAGTCAAACAGATTCCATTTTGTTTATGCTCTATATTACCATGCCAAATGCTATCTTAGTTATCATCTTTTATAATATAGTTAAAAAATTACTGCTGTCTTTCTGATGAAGCGTGGGGTGTAAATGGTGTCATTTGGAGAGCTGCTCTTACCGGGCTTGTGCTGGTTAAGGACTTTAAAGTCCTGTATGCAATTTGAGCTCAGTGGGTTTCTGCTTTGCTATGTTGTACTTGTACCGTCACTTGTATTTTAAGAAAATTGTTATTAATCTTGCATAAGACCGTAAAAAAAGAGAAAAATAACAGCAAGAATCAAGAGATGGGGGAATCAAAGGAGGAAATAAGACAACGTGGATGCTCAGTTAAAGAAATAGTGAATCTGTAGCTTACAATCAACTTTTAGTCAGAGGACAGTGTTCTCCATGTTTAGCTAAGCTTAAAATGTTCACCTTGAAAATAATTATTTATTTAATTCATAATTGGAACAAGTAACTTACTTTGACAATGTGGTAAGAGTTAATTTCTAAATAAGCAACTTTTTTGTTTTTTTTACTTTTAAGAGAAAGGTAACCTAGCCATGCTTGGAAAACATTTTTTCCTCTCATTTTTAAGCTTAACCAAATGGGACACAGATGTTGAATACTGAGAAAGGAATTGCTATTTATAGATATGATTCCATATATCAAGTAGCTGCATTGAGAAAGAAATCAACTAGTGTTTATGAGCAAAGCTTTACCAAGCTGATGACCTGTGTTCGAGCCTCCGTTTGGAGGGGATGGGGTGAAATTTGTTGATCCCCTTTTAAAAGAAAAGAAAAAAAATTTAAAGGACACTCAGCAATTCTCATATAATTAAGTGGAACCTTCATGCTGAAGTGAATCATTAGATTGTGTTTAGGATTTTCTTGAGTGTAATTTTATGGTTCTATGTTTTTACTCTAGTTGTAGCTGACAAGAACTCGGTAATAAGATGATACACAAAGATTTTAATAAGATTAGGAGCTACTTTAGTGACGTCGTAGACCTCATTAAAAGAAGATTTAGGCTGTGTTGCTAAACGCCATTTTTAATCTTTGAACTCTTTATCTTCGTCTTTTTATCGTTTGTGTATATAATCGTGTGGAATCTACCTGTAGGAACTCATTTGCTTAAAATCTAATGATATCCTTCTTTGCACCCACTATATTCTACAGCGGTTGCGAGTCGAGTCACAAGCTAATGCTAAGACAAAGAGTGAGAAATTTCCACCACCCCATCAGGATGGATCAGTTGGATACACTATGGAGGATATATCATCACAAAATGGCCCTGTATCTTTTGGTGCTTCTGATGCTTCTTTGAATTCCTCAATTTTTGATCCAAAATCGTCCCGATTTCTGAGAAATAATTCAGTAACAAGGGCCCGGAGGAAAAACAAGAAAGAAGAGACTCATATGGGTCCTTCTTGGAAATTCACCAATGCATTCCATCCTTCCTTAATTGGTTGGTCCAAGGATTGGAAGTTCAACCGGAGACGATCAGTTTCAGAAAATTTTGCCGAAAGAAGGTAGAGAAAATCTAGAGGAAACAATCTTGAAAACTTGGTGTTTTTATCATTGTTGGGATCAAATATAATCTTTCTTGTTATAGATTTCATTCTCAATTTTGTAATTATGTGGGTTTTAAGTATAATTAACACAATTCAAAGCCTCAAGTGGGTTGTTTCATATAGTCTTCATCTCTACGCAATTCTCTGTCTTCGTCTTGATCGATTATGAAATTTATATTCGTGGAATCCCACGTTTGTTGTATAGTTTAGACTCTGAGATTTTCCTGCCTACCAGGTTTAGTTGTAAAGATTTTGTATCTAATCATGTGCTAATTGTAATCAACATAACTTTTATTTTTGCAATTTCATCAAGGATTGAAGTTCTACATGCAAAAGATTGTACCTCTGTATTCTCTGGGATCTCTTTGTTCTGTTCTTGTGTAATCATACCCCAAAATATTTGTAAATTCCCAACATTTTTGGATCACTTGAGCTATGTTTGGTATATCGACTGGACATGATTGAAAAGGATAATAGACGCGTCTTTTATCTTCGGTCCTCAGTTTGATCTAGTTTGGTGTAACCAATTGTGTTTAGTCACGTAATGTGACTCGGACACTATCAAGTATTATTCAAGATTTCAGATGAAAAAATTAAATTCCGGAAAATACAACAAGGTATTTGACTGAGTCCAGGCTCGACAGAATTCGTGATAGTCGAGCTGCTTATGCCCAGGCAATGCGAACCTCGTTTGATTTGGTATTCTACATGGTTGGGCTTGACACAGTTTGTGCTAAGCATGGCTTTTTTCGGGTTTTCTACGATTTCTCTTTTCCACGCCAAAAAGTGAAAGCAGGGTCGTACATGTGGATATAATTACATAGAGTCACTGAACACGATTCGAGGCTTCGAACGTAGCAAACCAAACCAAAGAGGAAGGGCTAAAAGAACTTTATTCCTAGTACCAAATTTATGCATTTTTCTATTCGGAAAAAGAGCCCTTCTACGTGTACATTGCCATAAGCGTAAACCTAACTAAACGATTTTATCTCGCATATTTTAATTTAATTAAATCTAGGGCTGTGTGCTGTTCGGTTTGGGTTGATTTCGACCCCAACTTGAAACCAAAATCAAATTAGTTGATTTGGAAATATTTCAACCCAAATCAATCCACTCTACCTCTTAAACCAAACCCATCCAAACCAAATCGGTTTGGTTTGGTTTGATTCGGTTAGTCGGTTTAGACTTTTAAATAATATTGCATCATAAAATGGAAAGTCATGCAAAAAAATGATATATGTCATTTAATTTAACTACTCATACTGACACAATCAAGAACCAACACATAATCATAATAAAACTGAATCTTTATCGAGCTTTTTTTTCCATCTCAATAGTTCATCTTCATCAACTTGGATATGTGGATATTCATAAGAACGAAAAAGATGTCAAATTACGTTTACTGTACTTAATTTAATATGAAATGCTAAACATATCTTAATTATTTCTTTCTTCCATCTCAATAAGAGGCATGATATGATCAGNACTTGGATATGTGGATATTCATAAGAACGAAAAAGATGTCAAATTACGTTTACTGTACTTAATTTAATATGAAATGCTAAACATATCTTAATTATTTCTTTCTTCCATCTCAATAAGAGGCATGATATGATCAGAATTGAAAATAACTAAAACTAAGCATAATCCAAAACCAAGACTAAGAAAATAACCAGAACTAAATATAATCCAAATTCAAGAGTAAGAAAATAAAATTTATGTTACAAGAAAGAAACTCAAACAAAAAAAATAAATTGTGTTAACATCTAATATTTGGACACCTCCACATTTTGGAGAACACCATTAAGATTTTGATTTTTCTTTTTTCAAAAAATAAATAAAATGGAAACATGTGTAAGTGGGTTGGATCAGTTAACTAGTGGTTCGAAGTTTAAACCATGACCAAGACGAATCACCATGATTTTGTTTAAAATAAAACCAAACCAAACCAATTAACTATGTCAAACCGACTCGGGTCGGTTTGATTTGGTCGATTTTTCGATTTTTTTGCCCACACCTAATTAAATCTATAAAAATAGCGACTTTAAGTGAAAAATCGCTTTTTGATTTGCGAAATATTTTCCCAGAAACATCTATTTGGTTTTTCTTGAATTCCTTTAAACTCGCTCACCAACAGGAAGAAGAATCAAAACAGAAGCCATGGCTCTTTGGATGGAGGCGGGTTCGGAACCCAAAACCCATAATGAAATAGCTGACCTTGAAGCCATATCTGCCCTAAAAGAGTCTGCTGCTATTGAATTTAAGGTTTCATTAATGGCTTCCCTTTTACAATAATTATTTATTTTAATATAAATCTTTCTTATTTTCCTTTCTGCTTAATTTGGTTTAATTTCATTTATATGCTTTGGTATACGCTTTCTTCTTCGGCCTTTTGAGTGATTCAACAGAAGATTGGCAAAATATGATTTTTTTTACAGTATTAGTTGCTGTTTTGCTATGATGTTTGCGTGCCCGATGATAAACTTTACATAAACTTGGTCAAAATTCAATCTTGTATTGCATTATCAGTGAAGATTCAATCTTTGAATGGGACAAATCCTTCATTATTTCTCAGACCCAAATGTGCATACTTAGCACACTGGTCCAGCCTTTGAACTCAATGATAAGAAAAGGGTTTGTAAGATGTTTGTTGATGTTTACGAGATTTTCCATCGTTACCTGAAATTTGTTTTGCTTTTGTTAAGTCCTGTTTGTGTAAATAAGGGAAACAATGGAATTTGAGAAAGCTCAAAAATGAGAATAAAGAAGATTTATCGTTGTTCCGTCTGCTTTCAGGAAAAGGGTAATGAGTATGTGAAAAGTGGCAAAAATCACTATTTGGATGCTATTGATTGTTACACCAGAGCTATAAATCAGAGGGCTTTAAGCAATTCAGAGAACTCGATTGTTTATTCAAATAGAGCTCATGTCAATCTGCTCCTGGGAAATTACAGACGTGCTCTCCAGGATGCCGAGGAGGCAATCAGACTCTGTCCAACAAACGTTAAGGTTGTAATTTTGTGTTAATTATCTTTGTCATAAGTTGTATAAGTTGTGTTATTATTTTCTATATGATTAACCTCTACACTCTTTTTTAGGCACTTTACAGAGCAGTCAAAGCATCATCGTCACTTGATTTGTTGAATGAAGCGAAGTCATACTGTGAAAAAGGCCTTGACCAATCACCAGATAACGAAGAATTGAAGAAGCTAGCCAAGCAAATTGATCTAAAGAGATCAGTACACAAACAGCGCCAAGCTGAAATTTCCAAGGCTGTGGAAGCAGCAGAGGTTCAAAATTTATGGTGTTAAGCAAAAATCAAGTTCTTAAATATTGGGTGTGCTTTTTACCTTTTAGTTTGAATACATTCAGGGCATTGTCTCCGCTTTTGAGCATAGAGGACTACGAATTGGGAAGGCAATGTATCAAGAACTCACTGGACTTAAAAAGCCAATACTAGACAAAAACAATATTCTTCATTGGCCTGTTATCCTTCTTTATGCAGAGGTTATGTCCAGTGACATCATTGAGGATTTTTGTGAGACTGACATGTTTTCAGCTCATCTTGACATGATATCCTTGGGCCACTTTTTTCTCTTCCCCCGCCCCCCTAATGTACAGGCTCCATTTCTTCATGATTAGTATTTAGTATTCATGTTGATTCTTGTGATCCTTAGCTTCCAAACATGTTCTCAGATGATTGCCCTCCTTTATCCTGGGATACAGGAAAAGCTTACTCTCGGGGCGCTATTGAGATGTACTATGAGGTATGTAGTTGTCTGTGACTTCTTGATTTTGTGTTGGTAATCTCATTTAGGCTATTGATTTTGCCAAAAAAGGGGTCATGAATGCTTCTACTTGAAAATCTTTATTGCATTTATTTAACATAGTCCTAACCATTACGAACAGTTTCTTTGAGGAATTAGCATACCGACTTTCTTTCATCCTTTCCCGTTCGCAGCCCAAAATTTTCCCTTATTTCTTCTTTTGTCTTTCTTTATGAATTTTTCTAAACCAAGCATTCATCTTAGATACAAAAATCAACCGTCTAAACATCTACAAGAGTTGGCTGTTCATTTATGATGTTTAAGGAATCATAGTGTTGTGTTAGTATTATGCTTCCCATTTTATGATTTGTCCAATTAGGGAATTTCAACAAGCTATGAAGTTCCTGCAACAGTTTTTAGCATGTGGCACTGTTTTTTTTTTTTTTTTTTTTTTTT
>CAIGRO010152039.1:0-19016 GCA_903798355.1 Fraxinus baroniana | reverse complement strand
CAACAGTTTTTAGCATGTGGCTCTGTTTTTTTTTTTTTTTTTTCTTTTTGTTCAAATACCATACAGAGTGCCACTGTGTTGATCAAATATTTGTTTGAAATATTCCTCATATCACTTAATTAAGATTCCTGCCAAAAATAGAAGAGAAAAAAACCCAAAAGATGGTGAATATAACTAAATATAAGGGAAATAGAAATGGACTTTCTAGGATGAAATTATTTGAGTGTTGTTTGAGAAGTTGTATCATGTAGAGTCTATAGCTAAAATAAATGCCGCGATTGTGTGCACCCTGGAATAATGATTAGGTTGTCTAAAGTGGGAGAGCAGATACAGTACGGTGTACCTTGATTTTGGGCTGACGCCTTGTGCAGGAATATAGTTGAGTGAAGAAGTGGGTATGAGTCCTGTAAGCACGTTTGTTCACATAATGAATAAGTGGGCTATTCTCCAATTGTAACCTGGGGGACAAATCAGCACACAGAATATCTGCTTCTTGTTGTGACGCTCATTCTGACTTGCGGATCATGAGGGGGGCAACTTTATTTATTAATGACAGGATGTAAGACACAGTCAAAATAGAAGCTTCAGTCTTGAACCAGATCAGTCTTACACTGTTTAATAAAGATACACACGTCTTAAGAAGACGAGATGTAGTCTCAATCCCCATGGAAGATCTGAATCCTTCCATTTTTTTTGGTTTTGCATTCTCACCCAACAAAGAGTTGAGTTACCACCAGAAAGGTTTGTTGGTTTAATGTAGTTAACGACTCATTCAAGACTAAGTTTGGAAGTTATAGACATAGTATGACAGGTGAAATCGCAGATATTGATGTATTGGAAGTTCAGGCTGAAAGGTTCTTCACGTAGTTTTCGAAAAAGGTTGACGAGTATAGGAGTTGGAGATGTGGAGATTGTTATTTATTTACTTCAAATTGTCTGGACATGAAATATATTACCATTTGTTCTTTAGATAAATAAGTCCTCTAAAAAATCTTAAGATACAGTAGACGGTGCTCTATATGACATACTTGAAAGCTTTCATCGAAATTTAACTGCATGTAACCCATATTACCATCCACTCGTGTTGGAAGCTTAATTGATTGTTACTTTGAATCTTGAAATCTACATTGGCTTTCATTTTTTGGTGACAAACCTTGATTCAACAGGCTGGTTCTGGAGTTTGTTTATCCAAGAAAAAAATCATCCATTCTCTCTTAGAAGGTACAGCTGCTTCTCATCTGGAAAACGTTGACAGTGAAGATAAAGATGTCGCTCTTGGTTCAGTCGTTAGAGGTAAATTTCATGCATCCAACAAGAAGTTCAATATTTCTTTTATCAAGATAAGATGAATGGCTTGGAAATTAGGCTCCTGTTTAGTTTTGCTAAAAAACAGAATTTTATTGGATTTTGGTAAAACCAAACGAAATATGTGGTTGAAAAGTTGATAAAAGTTGTGAGTCCCTTGAAATGTGTGGTTAAGTTTTATTGTTGAATTTGACTTAAATTTTTACCATCTTTTTTAGTTGAAAAAAACAGGGATTAGGTGTTAATCCTCTAGACTAGCTTTAATGTAGAAATAAAATCCTTTGGATGACACTTGAACATACTACTAACATTTAATCTGCATTGAAGAACGGGGAATTAGTTTATCTCTTGTTTAGCTCTGTACGGAACCGTATTGCAAGAGTACTTGATCGGATGCCTAAATTGAACTAAACTGAAGAATGGGAAAAATGGACTTTCTTCGCGATTGAGTCCGTCAAGTGGTAGGAAATCTTGAGGTCATTGGTTCTGGTGGACATTAATATTGTGATCATTCACAATGAGGCGGCAAGTCCCTAATATCTGAGCTCAAAACACCTTGGTTCTGATGGAGGAATTCTGCGTGCTTGGTTGAATCTGGTAGACCAATGACACATGATTTGAGCTACATAATATGCTAACACTGGTTATTTCAAATGCTGAGTAATTGTCTAAGTTTCCGAGGGCCTAAATCACTGCATTAAGTGGTAACTCAAGTACGTGTTTGGATTTACTTATTTTTTGATTATGTAATCTGTTGCTGAAATATATGTCAATGAATTTATGTAACATGGGAAATATGGTGAACCTCTAGTAAGTATCAAATCACACACGTATCTGTTTTGAGTACTTTTACTTATTCTCTTCATTGATTGATTCAGGCACTGATTCTAAGTGGGTTAGAGTCAACGAGAAGAGAACTCTTCATGATGTTCTAAAAGATCCTAATATGATCATTCCTGGAATTCCTGGTATGCCAATTTCATTTGAGACACTTGCCGCTTGTTTCATTTTGATTCTTTGGGAAGTGATTATTTGAAATGTGTTATTTTGGTGAATGTATAGTAGGGAAAAGTTATGGGGAAACAAGAAAAATGATCTTTTTTTGGAGAACGTGGGATTGAAAATGAGTGTGGAAGAGAAGTAATTCTCAAATAATCAAAATCAAACAAGGGCTTAATTTGTCTTAATTTTTTTATCTATTTCATGGCAAACCCACTGTATTTTGTGTCTCAAATCTCTATTTTACTTTGCGTTGGTTGCAGTATTTTTCGCTGTTTCTAGGAAATCCAGCTTCTACAAAGATTTCAAATCTGGAAATTGGGCTCCGCCAGAGATTGCATGATCAAGACACTTGAGGTAGTAACGCATGTGCATTTTGTCGAGGTAGCCTGGATGACGTGGTTAGTGCGGATAGCTGGTCGTTTGTGTATTAGCAATTAGATTAATTGATGAGTGACTATTTTTCCCATTTCATCTCGTATATCATAACTCGTCTCTATTAATGCACTTGATAAAGTTTATTGTAGCATGTATGCTCCATGAGTCGAGTACTTGTGCGGAACACCTATGGTTTCTGAGAGAATAAAGGCGTACATTATAAAACTGAAGCGCGTACATGTTTAGGTTTCTGAGAGAATAAAGGCGTACATTATAAAACTGAAGCGCGTACATGTTTAGGTGATATAATATACAAGACTGGGAATCAAATTGCTTAAACGTTTTCTTGTGTCAGCAAGAAGAAATGAAATGTTCAACGAACCGTATTCTGCGTCAACATTTGTTTTCGATGTTGCCACTAACCTGGATGTATAGGAAGTCAACAAGGTCGTGGTTTTTTCTCTTTTCACCCAACTGAAAACTCGTGCAAAAGAAACTCAAGAATCAGTAGAAGCCTCGTGTTTCTGGTTATTTAAGCAGTTGCAGTCATTTAATTTGATCTGTAACATGCTCTTTTGGCTGCACGAACGATATCCTCGACCTGATGATAAGTTACAAAGGAAAAGCCTATAAAATCATTGAAATTGTAGGACGAGAAGAGAGAGAAAGTGTAGGAGGATTAACCTGCGGGAGAGCCATTCTCTCAAGATTTGCAGCATAGGGCATTGGAACATCTGTCCCAGCAATCCTCTCAATGGGTGCATCAAGATAATCAAAGCATTCTTCAACTACTGATGCACTGAAGAAATGAATATGCTTATTAAGTACGAAAGAAGAAAAAAAAGACAATCTCATTGACTAATGAGATGCGGTATTGTAAAGAAGGTACCATATTTCTGCGCCGATACCATGTTGAGCGAACCCTTCTTCGACAGTCACAAGCCTATTGGTTTTCTTGACAGACTCATATATCGTCGCTCTATCAAGAGGGCGGATGGAGCGAAGATTTATCACCTGCAGATAAAAAATATGAACCAAATAACAAAAAACTCAATTTTTCCATGTCATCGTGTATATACATTCTCTGAGTTACCTCAGCATTGATTCCATCCTTCGCGAGAATTTCGGCAGCCTACATATTATTATACTAGTGTCAATTCCATATGGAAGAGTAGAACTTGCATATTTATTCATACAAATATATTGACAAACCTGAAGAGCATAGCCAACCATTTTTGAGAAAGCAGTGATGGTCACATCCTTTCCTTCTCGTTCTATCTAGGAGAGAGAAATAACAAATTTATACACTGCAAGCATAAAAAACAACATATAATTTAGAGTAAATACCTTAGCTTTCCCAATTGGAGCACAGAATCTAGAATCAAGAACTTCTGCCGAAACAGGAAATGATTCGCCATACCTATGATAAAACCCACAAGAATAAACACAAAAATAGGTTTATGCTTAAATCGAACGTATAAAAATGGAACATTGCTACTTACAGCAATTCGTTTTCCAGGAAAACAACAGGATCTGGATCCCTTATAGCAGCTTTTAGGAGGCCACGCGCATCCTCTGATGAATATGGAGCCAGTACTTTTAACCCTGGACAAGAGGCATACCATGCTGCATAGCACTGCAAATGTCAAAACAAGGCTATAAGAAGAATCCACAGTCGAGGTAATGCCATTTGTTTTTTCTTGTATGAACAATAGAATCCATTTTTCCAATCGAAAGAAGGCATCCATGCATTAGAATTTTCACCATTTGAAACTAAGAAATGAAATCATGTAGTTACAAGAATACTACTCTACCATCATCTTCTACGTTGTAAAATGGAGCCTTGCTTATACCACATAGAAATCTAAATGGAATCCTATAACCACCTTGCTTAAACAAGATGGCATTGAGAGAAAACTCTTACGTGGGAATGTTGTGCACCCACACCAGCGGCAGCACCATTAGGACCTCTAAAAACAATAGGCACTGATATCTGACCAGAGGACATGTAGTTTGATTTTGCTGCAGAATTTATAATATGATCAATGGCCTGCAACAGATGAAGATGAACACCATCAGGTTACATGTGCTAGGATCAAATTGTGGACTCAAATCATTTCTATTTGAAGGCAAAATATTTCATTTACCAACAATAATGTCTAATCCTACTCAAGTAAACACAGAGTCGAGGAAATAGCTCATGACCTGCAATGAGAAGTTAATCGTCATGAACTCGACTACAGGCTTCAGACCATAGTAAGCTGCACCTACTCCAATTCCAGCAAATCCGGCCTACAAAAATATCACATTGATTAGTTTGGAAAAGATTTCCAACTCAAATCAAACAAATCATGGTACATAGTATGATAAAGACGATGTCCACTTTTCTTATTTATTACTGTTTAATCATATCACATCTTCTGTGCCAAATGTGTCATAAAGTAGAGGGAAAAAACCAACCTCGGTAATAGGTGTATCATAAACCCTTTCAGGACCATACTTGTCTAAAAGCCCCTTGGAAATCTGGAAGGCAATGCAGTGAATCAAAAACTGGTTACTAAAAGAATATATAAGTGTGAAACAAAATCCCATATTAACTAGACATTTTACAAGGCAATTAAACTACTCCAAATACGTTTAACTTTTTGGGATGAAACATTGGCCAATGCTCACCTTATATGCACCTTGATACTCACCAACCTGTACAAGAGCAGAGTGTAAGTAAAAAAAAAATGTTTGTGGCAAGTAAAAAGAATAAATGAACCCTGTCAAGGTACAATTACCTCTTCACCCATCAAAAAGACTTTGGGATCAGCAGACATTTCTTCATCAATTGCTGAATTTAAAGCATCACGCACTGTCATCTGTGCAAAAATGGTGCAACCAATTGCATTAATCCCTTAAAATTGCATTTTTGTACGTATACAGTGATAATACTCGGTCGGAAATGTGGATGTGTGGTCGTTCTAAAATAGGTAAAGTGAACACATATTACCTGTTTACTGTTGGAAGAATATGCCTGGGATGCAACTACTCGAATTCCTTGCTCCAGAGTCTCTCAATAGAAAAGCATAAAAATTCATCGATTCACATAAACAATCTAAAGAAGGGTAAAATTCAAAATAATGAATTCAAACAATCATCTACCAGAGCAGGAAACCCTTTACAGGAGGCCACTCTTTGCCTTATAATTCCCAACATTTGCTCCTTTTCAGTTTACCTGATCTGCACCAACAGTACAAAAGATCATATATACAAACAGAAAAAAACACCAACACAGAATAAAATCAGATCATATCATACGCTACGACAGAGAATTCTTTATACATTATCATCCAATTATATATATGCAATTACCAGTAAATTAAGCCAACAAGATGTTAAACTAATGTGCTGAGTATGAAACTACACACAAATGAATAGTACGAATAGAGAGAGAGAGAGAGAGAGAGAGAGAGACCTGGTTGTTTGTGTAATATTGCGGGGATTCTGTTGAAGGAGAAGATATTTGGAAATTGACTGTTAACACACATGTTTGATGGAGACTATTCGTTACAGATAGTGCTATAATTTGTTTCGGACGCTTTTTTGTGCTATTTATGTTAATTTTTGAAATTTACCAAACCGGCCCAGGCCCGTATCTTCAATCCAATTTGACGTCTCCGTTCTTGGGTTTTGCTAGGGTTTTTCTCCAATTAGATTAGACCGTCACAGAGAGAGGTTCAAATTCACTTTTCACTCAACAGAAAGGAAATTATCAATGGATTCTTCAGCTCTTGACTCCCCTGAGTTACAGCAATTTATCAGTGTAAGTACTTCGAAAAATATGTATTCGTGTATTTATTATTATTTTTTGCTCCATCATACCGCTAAAATTTCCAAATGAACTCGATGTTATAATGTTATCAAGCTTGTTTCATCAATTTATGCACCTGCTGGAAGCATTCAAATGCATTTTTTTGCATGTGATTTGGTGATGGGGACCATCTTCTTCGGCCTTGAATATTTTTCTTATGCAGTTTCAGGAATACAAATCCAAATTTTCATGATGGGTTCACTCATTGGCTAGTTCAGTGAGGAAATTCTATAGCTGTCCTTTCTTATTTGTTTTATCTCACTATCATGCTGTTAATTACATATTAGTTTTTGGGATAAATTGAGGGTTAAACCTTTTTTTTTTAATTCTGCCCTAATGTCTGAAACTATTTTCTGCTTTGGAGGGAGAAGAACATTTCTTCCAATCATGAGAATTGGATTATGGAATTGTAGAGACATTTGAATATGGAAGAAGTTAACTAGGGGTGTCTAAAAGTTCCGAACCGAACCGGTCCTTCATAAATTAAATACCCGAACGGGTACTCGAATCGAGAATCAATGGGTATGGGTCGGGTCTTGGGTCTAGAACCGAAACTAAATAATTTTTTTATTTTATTTATTGCATTAATTAAATTATTTTATTTTTTTCTAAATAAATTAACAAATTAATTAATTAAATCAGATAATTTTATAATTTTAAGCCTTGGGCCTCAATTTTTTTAATATGGATCACCGACATTTTAATATTAATATCTACTTTTTTGGTATTTGTATGCATGTAATTAATGTTATTCGACACCTAGTTATTTATATATTTTTGAATTGAGCTACATTAATTTGTAAAAGTTACGAATGAAATGTCATTAGTTATATTTATGTAGTGTTGCAGTAAATGTTAAAAAAATTAATTATGGCATGGAATCGAACCGAACCGAACCGAACCGAACCGAACCGAACCGAACCGAACCCGAACCCAAACGATTCCATAATTATATTTGGACCCGATGAGTCCATCTATTAAATACCCGAAAATTTCGGAACCGAACCGACCCACGGACAGTCCTAAAGTTAACTAGATAGCTTAGACCTTTTGTGCCTTTTTTGTCTTTCTTCTTATTCCTTTTTATTCTTCTTGTTTTCCTTCCAAATAAAAAGGCTTTCGTGACAGTCTGAAAACTGAAGTTGTGGCTTTGGATCCTAGAAGCCCATGTACCTATCTGTTGGCTGTTAGGTATTAATACTGGAGTAGATGTTTAGGGTACGTTCATGTAGAATTTTTTTTTTATGATAACCGTGGATATTCGGGCCAACTTGCGCACACCTCGACTAATCTCACGGGGCCTTGAACGTTCATTTAGAATATTTGATAATACGTTTTGTGAAAAGTGCTGATTTTTATTTTATTTTATTTTTTGGAAAATGTGGTTAAAATGTTGGGAAAAATTATGAGTTTGCGTGTAAAATTATTGTATTGAGAGAATATGTGATTGTGAAAAATGAATTTTAAAGAATTTTTTACCAAACAGAGGCTTAATAATGTCAAGAATGGAAACTCATAAAGAATCCAAAAGCTGCTGCATATTTTTATATAAAAGTATGGTTTCAATTTTATAACTATAAGGTAGCATGGTATTCAGATATTGGGCATCTGGTAGATTACTGTTTTGTTTTGTGGATAGCTTTTTAAAACCATAATTGATAAATTCAAATTTTCATGGGGGATAAAGGGTCTTCTGTTCAATGAAGCAGTATTCTTGTTTTTAATTTTGCATTCTAGACTTCTAGTTATTGCCATGCCTAGTCTTCATTTGAACAGTCTATCTCTTTCTGATAAACCCTTTTGGTATCCAAATATACTTCGTCTATAGTTTATGTTATTTGTTGACTCATCAAAGCTTTGGCATGTAAGAGCCCGTATTACTAACTTTTGACAATGATATCTGAATCTTTACAGCAAGAAAAGGAGAAGGCTATGGTTAATGAAATGATTGCAAAGCTTACTACTGTTTGCTGGGACAAATGCATCACAGGCACTCCTGGGAGCAAGTTCAGTTCTAGCGAGTCATCTTGTCTCACCAATTGTGCTCAACGTTACATGGATATGAGTCTCATCATCATGAAACGCTTCCAGAACATGCAGTGAAGTTAGACTTGTGTCTTAGAGAGATTTTTATCGATCTCTAAAGTTTATTCTTGGTAATCTTTTTGCTGCTACTACTACTAAGTTAGATATTGGGGATATTTTTGCTAGTAATGTTATGAATTGATAATTTGCTGGTGAACAAAAAGGGCGGCAACTTACAAGTTTTTTGTTCAATGCCTTGCTAAATAATACTGCAAACAAATTATTTGTGGGCACTGGATAAAAATTTAATAATTTACTGTATGGCTCTACAAAAAGGCATATCTCGAAAAACACCAGAAATGTGCCATGAATGTGAATGCAGTCAACTGAGCACGGGCATCATGTTAGACTTGGGTTCTATAGCCTCTTTTGATTAGTGAAAAGTTGTAAGGTGAAGGGTCGAGGATTAAAGTTTAGTGCTATTTATAGTCAACGATTATAGTAGTCATTCTGTGTTGCAGCTTATTATTTGAGAATTACAGGAAATTAACACTTGAAATAACAAGTTGCATAGGATAACTACTCCTGACTATGAATATCATTATTTAGGATTAAAGGGCTTGGTCGGTGGGAGGTCACAATTAACCACATATCTATGATATGATAAGATATAAAAAATCGTGGATAAGTGAGATTTGTTTTTTATTTAAATATTCTTCAACGTCTTCTTTATCCTTGATTTAACTTTAGGTAAGGGTCTAACTGTCAAAAAAGAATTAATCGAGTTCTAGCCACTAATCGATATTTTTGGCGGTTGAAGGATTGAGACATACCCTGAACATTATTGTTTACTTTAGAGGTAAATTGGTTGGATTCCTGGTCCATTCCATGTCCAGTAAGTAATGCTATTCATCGTCGAATTGCATTATTCTTGCTATATTGAATATTAAATGAATTTGAGATAAACATTTCTCGAACAGTTTCTTATTTTCTTTAGAATTCAAGCACATGATTCAAACATACAATATAACTGAGTTACTCAGAAAAAATTCACTTCACTCTTCGTATTTGCATTATCTTGTAGTCGAGAAGGATATTGTGACATAATTGTGTGATTACTGAATTTTGATTTGAAGTCAATTTTTGTTGCTTCTATTTTGTTTGTTTTATTGATATGTCACCGTGTGTTGGATAGACAATAGATACATATGGGCACTCGCTTAACGGTTGTTGTGGTAGCAGTGGTACTATATTCAGTTAAAAAATTAAAATACATTGAAGTCAAGAATTGTCGTTAAAGACAAAATTTAATTATCAACTTAATCTTTTAATTAAAACGGTTGTTGTGGTAGCAGCGGTACTATATTCATGGGCATGTCTGGCAACGATTCTCACCAAATTCTAATTGAAATGTGGACCGTTGGGAACCATCCAGCTGTAATCTTTTGATTCAAAATTTGGTTAAATTACCATGAATATCCTTCTTTCAAAATTAGTGTATAAAAGTCAAAAGGGTGAAGGTGTAAATCTGCAAAAGATGGTCAAGAGTTGCGGTTGTGCTTTTACTGTATAACGTTTTAAAAAATGATTAAAATTGGGTGGAAATCGGCGCCAGACACACCCCTAATGTCTAATGCATTGTTCGGTTTCTTTTAATAGAACTTTCTACCATGAGTCTCTTTCGTGATTTTCATTGTTAACATGAAAAAGTCGAATGTTAGACAATGCACCATCAACATATACGCAAGTTGCCATTGTGCCATGCGCATGATTGATGATGACATGGCAACCGTTGATTGGTTCTTGCCTTGTTCTACATTTGATTTTGCTTAATTAGAGTATATCTAAGGTTTAAGCATGGGAGCACCAACCACTCCCAAAAACTTTACGTATGAGTTGCAAGCCGTAAGATCAAGTGGGAATGGGTGGGTGACACATCTGAAAGAGCCCAGTTGGGGCCCACTAGATTGGGCTATATACTTGCAATATAACTAAATGGGCTAGTGAGAAGAGTGTGTGAATGGTAGATATCCTCTAAATTTGGTTAAGGGAACAATACATAAATAAGATTTTTAGTAAACACTATTTCAAAATTAAGGATATATGTTTTAAATTTCAAAAATCAGGTTTTCATTAAAATTTATTTATAATTTAATTAATTAATTGTATATTTTATTAATAAATATATAAAGGTCACAGATATATGAAATTTGGTCACAATTCAAAAAATTTAAAGGTGACAGTTAGTTTATCGGTCACAAATTCAAAATTTAAAAATCACAATATGTTCATCGGTCACAAATCGAAAAATTTATAAGTTACAACTTATTTTAGTCACAAAACATCAAATTATAGGTCATAGATTACTTTTATTGGTCACAAATTAATAAATTTGTATGTCACAGTATTTATTGATCACAATTTATTCTTTATTGATCACACACCAATCAATTTATTAGTCACAATCAACAAATCACTTGTGACAACCACCAACACCACAGAAAACGCACTACCGCCACAACACCTTTGTCTTCTCCGCCGCCAACACCAATACCAACACCACAGAAAATGCACCACCGCCATCAACACCAACACCAACGCCACCGCCCGCCAATGCCACCGCTTCCAATCACCGTTTCAAACCGTCAAGATCGCCACCAATATCACCCAAACACCACCGATATCACCGAACCACCACACCACCAACACCCATGTAACAAGAAAAAAAATTCATCATCATCCCCATGATCTCCGCCGCTGTAGCCGCCATCTAGGCCACTGCGACGCGATCTGCAGCGCCCCTAATAGCTTCTGCTTGATCACCTCTCACGTTGCAGACCACCCAGCGAGGATGCAATCGATGTGCCGATGTAGAAACCACCACTCCATTAGAATGGATCGAAGTTTCACTCAAATCACCGTACCACCACACCACAACTACCACCACCACCCATCCAACAACAACAAAAAGGCTACAGATCGAATCAAGGCAGCGCTGAAATCAAACAACCAAACAAATCAAAACTTCAGTAGATCGACCCTACAGCAGCGAGCAACAGTCGTCGATGCCATATCGGTGTCGGTGTCGAGTGAGATGAGAGGTAGAGAGAACGAAATCAGGGCTTGGGGAAATGAAGTGGGATGGGAAGGTAGAGAGAATGAAATTAGCTACAGCAGCGAGCAAAGTCCGTCAATGCCATGTTGGCGCCAGTGCTTGTGCCGGTGTTGAGTGAAATGGGAGGTAGAGAACGAAATTAGGGCTTGGGGAATGAGGTGGGATGTGGTGGTAGAGAGAATGAAATTAGGGTTGCTTATAAATTAATTTAATTTTATAAAAGTATTATTAATATTAAATCTTTATCTGATTTTTGTATAAACAAACTTAAGATTTGATTTTTGAAAATGAAACTTAAAAAATAGGGTTGGGTGTAATTTCCTAGAGAACGAAATTAGGGCTTGGGGAATGAGGTGGGATGTGGTGGTAGAGAGAATGAAATTAGGGTTGCTTATAAATTAATTTAATTTTATAAAAGTATTATTAATATTAAATCCTTATTTGATTTTTGTATAAACAAACTTAAGATTTGATTTTTGAAAATGAAACTTAAAAAATAGGGTTGGGTGTAATTTCCTCTTTGGTTAAATGGAGCATTAGGGAAGGAAAAAGCATTTTGGATTGTGATAGAATTTTAACAATCTTGAGTCTTGGAAGTGACTGGTTATGATCTGATAATTCTGCTATCTCATTTTCTAGCAAAAAAGGATCCTATCAAGTCATTATTATTAGATGGGATTGCCTTGTTTTTTCAACAGTCTCCCTGTATTAATTCTGTTAAAAAAAAAAATATGTACCTCTAGAAAAATTCTTTTCTTTAGATGTAGTTGTTGGTTTTTCCATTTGTACAAAAAATGGGTGACAGAGGTGTTGACAACCTCTCACATACGTGTGGGCCACGCGTGAATAAAAAACTTTAAAAAAAAAAGTGGGTCCCTACTTTGAGTTGTTAACCATTTTCGATAATTGTAACATGATTGGTATTTGTTGTCCTTTGTGCATTGCATTTTGGTAAGGTTAATTATTGGTAAATTGCTTCTTCTTCTCTACATGCTTGGCTAAAAGTGTGAAATACAAGCCATTTCTTTTATCATTTTTCCTCACATTAAGTGCTTTTACGTGGTTCTATGACTTATTGCGCTAAGACATTGCTGCAAGTCTATACTATTCATAAAACACACGTGCACGTGCATGTTCACATCTTTATTTTTGGGATACAAAATATGATTAATTAGCTAGAAATTAATGCCAGTTCAATGTACTTTTTCATTTTTATTTGCCTTTTTTGGAGGAAAAAAAGGAAATCAAGAGAAAATCGGTCCAAAAATTCATCAAATTATTTTCATGTGCTTCTATTATCTCTAGTATAACGAGTATTTGCAGTAACAAATGTAGACATTTTGATTTAGGGATATAAGCAAACTTGGAAAAAAAGTTGTGAAAAATATAAATCATTCTAAATCCATTCCAAAATCAATTTAACACAACGGAACTAATTCAAACCCATTTTCTCCATCACTTTGCATTTGGGCCAAAATAATAATAATAATAATTTGAAGTTATAAGTTTCCGTTCGGATATTGGTTACCTTTCAATTCTCACAAAAAAAATAAAAAATAAAAAAATAAAAAAAAAAAATTATATTTTTAGTAAAATTTTTTGAAATGTGTGATTGAAAAATTGTGAGACTCATGAAAGTTGTAATTAATATTAATTGTTTGATTGACTTAGATTAAAATCAGATTTTAATCCGTACCAAATATAGCCTCAAACAAAGCCTAAAAACACACTTTCTTGCCAATAATTTTTTTTCAAAACAATAAGGTGTCAAAAATAATGTCAAACTTGAGTATACATTTAACATTGTTCATTTGGTATAGTGTTTTGCTATGTGTACACAGCAATGTACACAATTGTGTCCATAATGTAGGGGGTGCCATTTGTCCATTATGAACAATCTCGTGGATTTTACTATGTACAAAATCCTTCGGTATATAGGACAAATATAAATAGCAAAAATATGGTCGCTTTTCCTATACGTAATCTCTGGCATTAAATCAATTCTACACATATTTAGCAGATTGCCAGTGAATTAAAATCAATTTTAGTCAGCAAGCAACGGAAGAAACGGAGAGGGGATAACGATAGGTGTTTGCATACTGGAAGGAGATTGTACGGCCATACTCTAGGGGTTTACCATCATTGACCAGACAATCGTCAAAGTGGAGCCGCTTGAAGACATGGGGGTTGATGAGCCGAGCAGAGCTGAACCACCCACAGCTGACATGGATCCTCGAAATGCTGCACCCCACAACACACACGTTCATGATCTCCACGGTGTATGTAGGTATCCCATTTGGCAGCGGCTGCGTTTGTCCTTGGCTTATAACTATGTCTGATATAGAACAATTATCGCCCCATATCCTATTTGGGTTCGCCACGTTCTTCTTTTCCCCTTCTTTTCCTCCTGCAGTTTAAAAGACAAGCAAATACAGACAAATGAACTACTTGAGCGCACAAAACCCTTGTCGCGTAATGTTGTTCAGTTGTGTCATCAAACATATACAACATGTCCATTATATTTAAAGAAAGGACCTAAAAAAGTGTCAAAAAGTATCAAACCACCCTAACACAGAGTGCCCAATATACACACAGCACGGATTGAGATCATCTACCCAGATCACAAGCCAGGCCATGGGCGTGCTGGGACATCTCAAAATCGAGTTGTGCCATCCACCGTTGACACCTCAAGACTAACTGTAGTGTTGAACAAGATGCCACTTTTCAAGGTAATAATAGAAAAATTAAGCCTCTTTCTGCCTCATTCTTTAAAACTGGTTTTCCCTCGAACTTATTTTCAATCACACATTTTTCCAATAAAATAACTTTACATAAAAACCCAACAGTTTCTGTAATTTTTAATCTGGTATTCTCCTAAAAAAATCACTTTTTATAATAATTACTCTAAAAAAAGGAGATGCTACAACTACAAAACTTTGTACAAAAGAGGTTACAAAATCACCAAGTGGCGCCCCCCTATTGGACGGCCCGGCACCCCTCCAATAGGGGGACGTCATTTGACGATTTTGTAACCCATTTTGTACAAGACTTTGTACTTGTAGCATCTCCCATAATTCTCATCTTTTATAGCTCACATAGTAAACAATTCATAATATGAAAATGCCTCCGTTTTTGTACATATAGAATAATCCCTAAAAAAATGGGACTCGGGGGGCTAAACTTTTGAGAGTTGCTGCAAAGGCAAAAGGAAAGATACAATAGAGCCAACAAGGGTGAATTAGTGCTTTCAAGTCAACCAATCCAAAAGAGGCAATGGAATAGGGGAGAACATAGGCCCTTTATTTTTTTCAATTATGCATTCAATCTTTCTTCCAACTTTTTAACATTACTAATCTACTCTGTAAAGCTAAAATCCAGCAGCATTAAATGTTACATTAAGAAGTCTTATTTAAGCACACGTGTGCCAACATCTACTTGAAAGCAAAATAATTTAGCCAAATTCTTTATTACCTTAATTACTCGATGTGTAACTTTATAGTAACACATAATCACAAGAATACAAGACTTCAAGAAGCAGGAGTAGGCTCTAAGAAAAAGGGGTTGTGTATTGGTCGGCCTAAAGTATACCAGGGAATGCCGAGTGCGCTTGTCCACTCAGGCTTGGACGGCCCAACACATTTTGGCACCGAAGGAGGGAAGAAGGGACTGAGATGCACCACCCAAAATGGACTTGAAGGAGTAGGTAATAGGCTAGGAGGGTGGGGGCGTGAAGCAAAAGTGGCAGAGGACCTGGTGAGCCGGTAAAGTAGGCAGAAATGTACACAGACAACTGAGGGAAAAGGTGGCTAAGGCTGCGCCAATGCTGCTTGGTGGTGCACTATAGAAGCGACAATGTAGAGTCTTGCCTCTCGCATATACATGCAAAGAAGGACAATGCAAAAGGCCTAACAATCACAGGACACATAATTACACATAAACACATACATGTTTGTAACAGTGGAATGTACACTGGGCATTCAGAGTCTCTCTTTTTTGTACTCTTTGTTCATGCATAATCCAAATCCTATTAATGAAGGAGGTTTATCAGTGTACGAATTATGTATTCAAAATGAAACCACTTATTGAAAACTTTAAAGATAGAGAATGGATTAATTACCAATAATGAAAAGCTTCCGATGAGTAGAATAGAAACAGTTCTTCTGGGCAGTACTGCTTGTGCTCTTCTTCACAGAAGAAACTGGACGGAACTTCATCAAGCCATGATCTAAAACTAAATCAATCAAACAAAAAATTAGAAAAAAAAAAAAAAAAAAAAAAAAAGCAAATGCCTTGCAAATCGGGCAATATTATTCAATTTAGGAAATTCTAAAAATAAAATGGGATTGGAATAATTTAATTATCCCAAATCATTTAAATTACAAAACAAGAACTTGACAGAAAAGGGATTAAATAAGGAATCAAGCATGTTGTCGCTGAAAGAGAGGCCATAATTAAACAAATTAAAGCAATATTTATACCCACTAAACAAAGATTGAATACAATACACACAACAAAGGCACGCGCGCGCGCGCACTCACGTGTGTTCAATGAACACTGACCTGTATAGATTCCAATAATTAACAACAATAATGTGACGGCAAACACCGCCGTGAATGAAGCTTTGCTCCGCCACCTTGTCGATGATTCGAAACTCATATTTTTTTTTCAAACAAAGCCCTAGAAGTCTAGAACTAGAAGTTAATCTCCTAGCAAGATTGAGTTGCGTTTTATTGAGTTCACTCGGAAATAGCTGCTAATAGGCTGGGAAGTAGACCAGCAAATCACCGCCAAACGAAACTGTATAATCAGTACACTGACGAAATCGCAGCTTTATATTCTTTCAATTTTTGACTGAAACCCGATGGAGAGAGAAAATGCATTGATATGACTGGACAACTCTGCAACACCATAGCATCAAACGATTAATTTTTCACATCAATATATATCGATACAATATAATAGTGTGTGTGTGTGTGTGTGTGAATACACATGTAAACATATTATTCATACATCAGGTATCAAAGGAGGTAGAATTTTCGCTTTGAAAGGAATAATCACGTGAGGTTTTTTTACATACACGTATATGTACGTGTGTATATATATAGAAGAAGAAGAATGGGAATTTAAAATACTTCTGGAATTTTCACAGAACAAATTCATCATCAATAAAAGAACCAAAACTGTTAATGGCAAACACAGTATTATTCCAGTCCAGTTTAGTGCAAACCCAGAAGGAAAAAATAAAAAACTGATGATGCATTGGCTTAAGGATGGAAACAAAGCATTTAAAGTCTATGAAATGCAGCGTTCGCCATGTCATTTTCACCTTTGATTTTGGGGAGAGAAAGGGTGAAGAATCCAATTCGAAGACGCGCGCGAGCAATTGCTGCTGCCTTTGCTACAGTGTAAGATAGGAATACAGGGTTCCTATGGGGGAGCCAGGACTTATGGGCCTATTTTAGCCTCCATTATTTCAATTTTTTTTTTTTTTAATCTCTCTACGTACTTATTTTGAACAACGATGACATAGTAAAATATTTTGTACGTAAATTTAAATTTTTCTAATACATCTTAATCATACATTCTTCAAAATACTGAAAATTTCAAGTAATTACATGCTTAATTGCAGAAAACTTTCAAACATAAAATGCAATAACATTAAAAAAATTAAAATATGATATAAAAAAAATCTCAACTTTAATGGGGCCAGATGACCCCACTAGCTCCACCTCCCTCCGCCACTAGTTTATAAAAACAATCATGCTACATGTATCAAAATAGATGACAATGAATGATGACCGAACACTTACAGTAAAGAAAACCCATTTTTTTTTTTGAAATTTTTTAATCATGCGGGGCTCAACACGCATGTGAGAAGTTGTCAACCTCTATTGTCATCCATTTATGTACAAATGAAATTATCCTCATAAAAAACGTGAATTTTCAAGTCGAAGGGTAGAATATTAATTACGTGAACAGTTGAGGTGTTTTTGACAATTACCGGGATCAATTTCTGAGACTTGAAGCTTAAAAAAAAAAAAAAAAACCCCTATAATTCGGTCGATCCCGAAGTCAACAAAATCAAGCTACTTCTTTGTGTACATGTATTGTACTTTGAAATATTTTCCTAAGGCTATTATATCCCGAAGCTATTTCGTTAGAATTTCCAAATGGATGGTTGAAAAAGTTCAAGCAACAACATCCAGTTCATTCTTTTTGGGAGAGTGGTTTAGTTGATATGGAGAGAATTGAAGCTATTTTGGCACCAATAAGAGAGAAATTAGACAAATGGGCTTGGAAGGAAATTTACAATATTGATGAAGAGGTTTATATTTTCACATTCAAGCCGATTAATGTCTTCAACAAATCAGTTGGAAGGTCAAAAGCAAAGAAAAAGAAAGGATTACAATTTTTATTTGTTTCAATAGTGATGACTCTGATAAACTTCTACTTTTGGTTCATGTAAATTCATAATTCAAGATGCTTTAAGAATTGTTGACATTGAAAAATGCATAGACAATATTCAAGCTAACTTAGGGAATAAACAAGAAATTGATTGATCTTTTACCAATGCATTACAGGATTATTACACAGTAATACTCATTTTCTCTATTATAGGAGATATTTGAAATATGAAGAGAACGAGAAAGTGTTGATCTTTTTCTCCTATCCTCCCCTCTCCTTTTAGCCTTTTTTTCCTTTTATAGTGGGATAATGCATGCACAATGTACCTCCTGTCATGTCAATCTGCAATATCGAGCTAAATAAGTACATATGTTGGTGTAATATGATTGGTTGTCGAGGTCGGCTCCGTCAGTTGATCATGAGTTACTGGTACAGGTGGTCCCCCAGCAATTAATGCATTACTTAAGACAGGAGGCTAAGATTTTTGATTGGAGGATAATGTAGGCGCTGATGTGAGACATTTCCATATGTATCCTCCTGAATGGTAGCTCGTATATCTTGTCAGTGATTCTTAATCATTACTTATTATTTCACCTTGAAGGACTACACAAGCTTCTTGAATAAGCCACTCAAGATTCGAGCTAACCTCATACATCCGAGCTCACATTATTATCCCCTTACTGTGTACACCAATCCGAACTAAGTGACCTCGGAGGTCGGTGTCAAGAAGAATGCTAATTGTGATAATCTCAACTCTAAGTATCGAGTGGATTCAGATGCATGGATGATATCTTTATTTTTTATGGAATGTCTTAGTCGTGTTAGACTAAAAATCGATCCGATACTTGAGGCAGAAAAACAGATTGAGAAAACTGAATGCCCACAGATCATACCTCCAACCATTGGTGTCCTTCCAGAAGCTTTCCTTTGTAC